>CAUOFW020001725.1:0-217500 GCA_963454935.2 Ilex paraguariensis | reverse complement strand
AACAGTACAATATGGTTTATAGCAGCAAATATCATGCAAATAATGGTCAGCGTGGGTAACTGACATTTAGCCTAGAATAGTCCAAGAACACATTAATTGTGTCTAATTGTCTATGCAGGAAAAGAGAAATGTAAAGAATTATATATTTTCTTTTATGTTCGTTTTATTGGTAAAAGATCGTCTTAGTGACGAGCCTTTGAAACACATAGGTACAATTCAACATTGACATCGTGTCATTACCGATATATAATCGTTCAAAAAATTCAGTGCATCTGTATAAGAAAAGTCAAAAGAATAATATTGAGTTGTTTTCATCGTCGGAATCGTCCCAAAAATGTAATTTTTGAACTTGCAATTATGACTAAATATTTAGTATGATATTGACAAAATTTCTTTTTTATTTTTTGGTTCGTACATTGGAAAATATTAACAACATATTATCACTAACTTGTCATCAATAATATGACACCACATACATTGGGTCTGTTTAGAGCTAGCTGGAATAAGTTGATTTTATAAGTTTTGGAGTAAAATAAGTTAGATCCGTTTGGACCTTGGCTTTTAGACTACCTTATGCAGCAACTTTTTGGACCTAAAAAGAATTATTTAAGTTGATTCAAAAAGCTGATAAAGTCTTCATTTTTTTGGAGTTTTGTTGCGGGTCCTATATAACTTTTTAGTTTATTATATTTATAAAATATTGTCAAAGATGTAAAAAAAATTGAAATTTATATTTAGAAACTACTATGCATAATCTATATATTCCTATAACTATTTTTTTTATTTTGACACAAAAAGTCAAAAAAACTTGAAAAACACTCTAAACGGGCTTTTTTCAATTTTTTAAAGAGCACCCAAACAGTTTTGCAGGACTTTTTTAACTCTTACTTATTTGTGAAGTTTTTTAAACCGCAAATTTTCACCTAAAAAAACAACTTCAAAGAGGCCCAATGTGTACCATATGCAAATGTAACCGATACAATCCACCAAATACCATATATGCATATGTTGGATTATATCATGCACACATAATATCATACAATAGGGAATATTCTATGAGTTCAATGCGTACACGCAATCACCCAATAAGCATTATGCATTGAGTTGTGCAAAATTTTCTAACAAGATTCAAACTTAACCCTAATTTTTTTCCAAACCATATTTACATGTTTGATTAGAAGAAAATCAGTCCTTGACAATTTTTCATCATGTTGATGTGAATGCTTCATTTGCAAGGAAAGTTCTTTGTATTATAATTTCTAAAATATTTCAATTTGCTCATGTTGACATTTCAAGCTGAAGAGACTGAGGTTTGGTGGAATATCATGTGCCCTAAGCTTATCCTTTTCTACCGACACATATGGGAGCTACTAGAAGGCCTTAAACAAAAAAAATCAATGAAGTTTGTAATTAGGAAAAAAATCTAGGTATTGATTTCCTATCGTACTCTGTTAAATATTGAGTTTGGGTGATAGACCCAAATCTAGGCACCCATGTCGACCCAATTAGAGAATGTTTGAAGGGAATGACTCTTAGAAGAGTCCTTTATACCTACGGGATGTGTTTGTTAAACCATTAAAAGTCATGTCCTTCTTCAAAGCACTTATTAGTTGCTTATATAAACTCTATGGCAACTAATGGACATCAGATCAGAAAAATTAACGTCAGATTTTCTCTTTTCCTACATAACATCGAGAGACTTTTGTTGTGTGAAAAACTTGATGTTGATTCATTTTATGTAACACCACTAAACTGTTCGAACAATTAAAGAAAATACGATTTTCGGATTCTAAAGTACATGAAATATCCTTCAAAGATTTTGAGATTAAAGCGAATTAATGTATACTTTTGATTCTACGCTTCCGTAATAATATACGATTCCCAACATAATCAAAAAAATTACCACTAATGAAATTAGGTTAATATTAAGAGCAATGCTATGTAACCAAAATCTGTAACCTAAATTTGTATCCCAAATGAAGAGGATCATTGGATCAATAGGTCTCATTTAAAAAAGTTGATGAGACTCACTCATCCAATAGTCTCCCTTCATTTGGGATGAAAATTTGGATTACATAATATTTTTCTACAATTAGTTGGATCAACATTTATTAATCAATGATGTTTACAAACTTGAAATCGATTATAACAAAGTAGGGTTATTTTTTTAAGTTTTTTGGATTTATCCTGAACTGAGCACATTGAAATATACCTTACCTTATATGAACTGTAATTTAATCTTATTGTATCGTAAGTTTTGAAATCCAATTTGTAATTCGCTTATTTTCCTCATTCAAACCACTAAAGATAGGAGTGTGATACAACATAGGGTTGTTGGGGAGGGGTCAAAGTAGAATACTCATAGCTCGAGGGTAAGTCTCAAGTGGTCAAAATGTACTTCATGTCCCAAAGTGAAAACATTGTCACATTGAATTTGTACTGCATCTAGATTCTATAGTAATAAATTTATTTAAATTCATTTGCAATTTATATATAGTTGGGTATAGTCGTATTTATATTAAATATAAATAGTTTATAGTCATGTATAGTTAGAATCATGTCGAACCATACATTAATAAGGGCTAATCAATCAAATAAGTTGTTATTCAAATCTATTAAAATTAAATTAATACCCGTTAAACTTTATATCCATTTTATATCAGATTAACGAGTCATTTCAAAATTTGCCAACCCTAATTGTGGGCAAAAAACCTAACCCAAAAATAGCCAAGAAAAAACAAAATTTGTGCATCCAAATAATTTTTTAGTTTAATGGAGGCCTTTTAAGAAATAAAAGCAGTTAAATTTTGAAATAGTTTTAATTTTGATTTATGTCTAAAATGGGGATGGATCTTGGATATAAACATTTATTTTTTGGTTATAGGGTGTCCAGATTTGCATTGACTATTCCCTTGAGCTCTGAGTCAATTATTGTAATTCGAGTTAATTTAAGAACATGTTCCCTGAAGGACAAGAGTGACCGCCCCTTAAAAAATATAAAAAATATTGAACTTTAGATTTCTTGCTCGCAAGAAGCCAAACTTGAAAACTCAACCCTTTCCAAAGGAAACATCCAAGTTGGCCTGTATGCCACCCACCACTCTCCAAATTTTCAAGTTCCAAGTTTCGGTCTCCTATTATTTTTTGTTTGACTAATCTTATGTGTACAAAAAATATGAACCAAATGATTGTCAAATGTTGAATTATAGTGAGTCCCACTTATCCAACGGCTAATAATAATTTAGTACACTTTTTTTGGTACGTATAACCTGACTTTCTTTGTTTTTCCCTCGACAAAATTGGCAGCAAGTTCCCATTTTTCATAGAAAGAAGTGCTCAAAGTAAGATCAATGAAATCAAGGGTTTCACATGGTCAAGGATTAAATGCTAAGTTATAAAATAAAATGTTATAAGCCTATGGTACTCTTTAAAAAAATTTTGATATTAAACAAAAAATATAATTTATAATCAAAAATTTTAGTTTGAATTATTTGTAGATATTAATTATGAAAATAATAAAAATAAAATAATGCCAGTCTACATGTACTGTATTTATTAAATCTAAATTCAAACTGGTCATGCTTTCAATAATAAAAAAAAAGTCATGCTTATTTACTAAGAAACACAATTGGTCTACGTCGTACATGGTTGAACGTTTACTAGCTTAAGGTTGTGTTCATTTGTCAGTGTGATGACTAGCTGGATTTGGACGGGCGTTAATGACTACAATCACAAAAATAACCTCTTCACCAATGTTTTAATTCAGTGGTTAAGAATTTGAATTTTTTCATTTTATGCTTAGGTTTTAGTCTCCATAACTATGACAATTTGTTTGGGCTAAATCTCCTCTTCAACGTTTAGGGCATGCGGTGAGACCTTAGTTTCAGTCTAAATGTAAGTGCGATAGGATTCCTTGCAAATAGTTGTTTGGTGCTAAGGGATAATGCACTCTAAATGATATGTAAGACCTTAGTTTTGGTCTAATAGGGTCCTGTGTAGATAGTTGTTTGGTGTTAAAGGACAATACTCTCCGACAAATATATGAAGTAACTTATCTACATATTCATTTTATATACCACCAAAAAAAAAAAAAAATCTCATTGCATGCGTCGAGATAGGGAAAAGGGGTATGATCATATATATTTGATTCTTTCAACAAGCAGAAGTAATAAAAATCTCATGTATTGTACTATTTTTTTATATTGGTGTAATTCAGTCTTAAAATTAGCACAACAGGTTGAAATCTATCATTTGATTTTACATCCAAACTTCTTTATAATAAAGCAATTCTATCGTTGCGGCAACTTTAAATGTAAAATAAAAAATTATGTATATTTGAAAATAAAAATTTATATATATTTGATCATATCTAAATTTACTATAATATAAAATAGAATAGATTTAAATAAATTAATCCAATGGTCTAAAATAAACTTATCAAACGACCACCAACATTCCTCTCAAAACTATTCATATTGAATTATCTTCCCTCTCTCAAATCCATCACTTCTCACTTATCTTGTACTACCTTGAGACACGGGTTACTCCTAATAATACAATAACCGAAGTCTCGTCAATAGGTGGATTATAATATATATATTTGAACAGATAATAATTTTACAATTAGATCATTGGGCTACTAATTTTTGCAATAAATTAAGATGAATAGTTTTTTTATTTTTTTTATTTTCAAAAACAATTTTTAGTAGAAAAGTTGTTTAACCAATTATTTTTTATTTTTGTGTTTTTGAAAACTGAGAACAAAAATTGGATAAATTTAAAAACAAACTAGAATTTAGAAAACACCGCCATCATAACTTCCACCATCACACTACCACTATATTTCTATTTTTATTGTTTTCTGGATAACTGTTTAAACAAGTTTTATTATTTTTTATTCCATAAAATTATTTTGAAATTATATAATCAAATAAATTCTATGACACAAAAAACATCAAAAACACTTTTTTAAAATAATTTTTAAATACTATTTTTTAATATACAAACCAAACATAACCTTAGATTCTTAGCTAAAAAAAAAAAAGCAGACAAAAAACAAAAGCCACATGTTACATAATTTTATAATATTAAACAAAATAATAAAATAATATCACCATCACACAAATCCATATCAAATAATTGAATGCCTAGGAAAAAACAAAAATTCCAAAATTCAAAGTCCAAAAGGCACACCATATCACACATTCAGATGACTCATCCTCACTAGTTTGTCATATTTTTTTTAGTTTTGATCATTAATTTAACTAAATAATTTTTTAAATTTTAATTAATTTTAATTTCATATCAAGATATTGTAATGGCGTAATTGATATATATTTTTGTAT
The DNA here is from genome assembly GCA_963454935.2 of Ilex paraguariensis. Lineage (NCBI taxonomy): Eukaryota > Viridiplantae > Streptophyta > Magnoliopsida > Aquifoliales > Aquifoliaceae > Ilex > Ilex paraguariensis. Next base: position 212,155 of record CAUOFW020001725.1, on the reverse strand, counting down.
AAAAATTTCATTCTATGCACACAAATTATGATAATATGATAATCTTTTGTATTCTCTAATTTTGGTTACTATTAAAACTCAACTCAATAAAACAATGTCCCAATATTTTTAAGGATATGAACTATATTTTCTATTAAACTATGGGCTATCATATGTTTTTTACTATTTCACTTAAAGTTAATTTTGACGTACCTCTATCCTTATGTTTACCTCTACAATAAGTCGTTTATAGATATGTCGAAACCACCAAAGTCAATTTTCTCTTAATTTAACCCCTATAAGAGATAATGTCATTTTTAATTCTATCTCTCTTAGTTAGACTTTTTCATAAACTTTAAAAAAAAAAAAAAGCATTTGGTCAAATTACACTAAAATCCCCTAATATTTTTATAATAACAGGGCACTCCTCTGAATTTGTTCAAAAATAACATAATATAATAAAATGTAAAACACAATGCATATCGTTAACATTATAATTAGAATAATCTGCGTACATCACATCATTCCAAATCACCCCTGTGAAAAAAGCTCAATGTATGACTAGTAAAACTCCGATCTTTTATTCCAAAAGGTTTACGACCTGGACAAGATCATCTTCACAGGCCCTCACAGTTCACCACCGGAATCAGAACTCAGAATGAAGAACAAAAATACACCCTGATCTTAAATCAATACTCATATATTTCATTCATACTTCACATATAATTTCAAGTTCTATGATGCTGAGAAGAAAAGCTGTGCTTTTGTGGGTGTTGAGGTTGAGCTGTTTGCTGGTGCTGAAAGTAGCTGCGAGGGTGCCACAAGAAGAAGGTAAGCAGATTACCCATTTCAAAGCTCATTGAAATCTCTGTTTGGTTGGCAAAAAATTGCATTTAGAAAGCTCGGAAAAGATAAAAATCTGCATTCCTTGTGGACTTTGTCATTTTTTTTTTTGGTTGCTCTAGCTGAAGCCTTGGGCAACTATTGGTCATGGTTGGTGTTTTTTTTTTGTCCTTCAAAGAACTTAAAAACTCTGAGTGAGTAACAAGAAAGGTTTGTTTGTAGAGAACTCGATGTTAAAAAGGTTAAGCTGGTTGTAGTCAGCTGGGTTTTGTTAAAATGGATATGATTTACTTGGGTCCTGTAAATTCTGACTGACTTTTTGAATGGTTTTGTTGGATTTCATCTACTATTTGGTACGATTATCTACTGATTTTGCCTCGAAGATTTGCTTTTTATGTGGATAAATTCACAAATTATCGTTTTATAGGGCCCCCAATTTGGAAGAAAAATTTGGGGCACCAAAATAAAAAAAAAAATTATTATTTTAGAATATAATTTAAATATTTAATATATTTTAATTATTGAATTAATAATGAGTGCTAAGTTTAAACAAAATTTACTATTTATCTAATGTACTTAGTCCTCGAATTAAGTGCAACTAGCATTATTGTAAAATTTTAAGAACCTCTTTTAAAAAATTTAGGGCCCTAAAGTTCTTTTTTATCTCACCCAATATTTATATTATATGCATTATCACTTTGCAGTCTTATTATTAAAATTAATTATCTATCATATAATAGGTACGAATAATAATTTTATATTTGTATAAGTTAAATTTGACGTCATTTTTTAATAAATTTGTTTATTATGCACAAGATGATTATAAAATATGGTGAGTAGAAGTAACACACTAGCTACCTTAAATTAATTAACTATAGTTGTCTTACTAAAATTTTTTATCTAAAAATTTGCTCTTTTTCTCTATGATATCTAGCAATATATCATTTATTTTAAGACTACTCAACTTGTATAAACTCCTATTTTATAAATATTTATAAAAAATTATTTTACTAGTCAACCTAATTTTCAATTATGTTTCTCTTTTACCTTAAACAAATAGTATGTATTATTGTATTTGATCTTCATATTTGACTTCGATTAACACAATTTTTATTTGTAAAATTGGAATTAAAAATTTGAATTAGTACGTTATATCTCAAAAGACAAAACAAATAATTTGTAAATAAATATATTTTAATAAGTACTCCCTCCGTTCCTAAATATCTGTCGTTTAAGGTTTTTGTACAGGGATTAAAGAAGCTATTAAATAGCTCTAATATGAGTAAAAAATAATTACACAAAACTAAAATACCCTTATTCAATACGTATTGGGAAGGAAAAGAATATGAAAGGTACTTAACCTCCACCTAATGTATTGAAAAGTTAAGAGTAAATTTGGAAAAAAAAATATTAATTATACTTTGGTTTCATAAAACGACAGATATTATGGAAAAAAAAAAATTATGTAAAATGACAGATATTTAGGAACGGAGAGAGTATTTAATATTACTATTATTACTGAATAAATATTTAAAAGACCTTCTATAACATTTTCGCCTAGGGGCCCAAATTAGATTGGGCCGCCCCTGATGGGATCTTGCGCTGTATCGCATTCACAAAACCCAAATACTTGTGCCATTACTCTTTCTTGAAATAGTGGTTTATGTTGACGCTATAAGTTGTTGTTACATTCATATCTTGTTGAACTTTGCGATTTTCACTTCTTATATGTATATAATGAGGTATTTTTGTGTTTTGTTGATTGGTCAACATGGTTCAATATAAGGTAAAACTTGAGAGAGAATTCTTGGTTTGTACTGAAGCAGAAGAGAGTAATCAGTGGGGGAGCTCCAGAAATGATAGATGTGTGTGTGCGTGCTATTATGCATGTGAGGAATGGTAAGAAAAGAAAAGGATGGGAAATAACTGAATGGATCTGTGAGAAATTGGCACAATTTATGACAAGATGAGAGACCTTTTTTAAGATGATTTAAGATTGTACAGTGAGAATGAATAGTTTATGTTCAAGCTGAAAAAGTTACAAGGCAAGAGGAGTTGTCAGTGGATATGTGACTGAAGAACACTGGTTCATCATCTGATTAAAGTTATGAACATAGATAGACATAAATCGTAAAAAAGGTTGTGTGGTGACTGGTGAGCCACTAGTGGTGGGAGCAAAGCTCTATTCAGCTCAGTTTGCATAAATAAAAGAAGAAGAAGAAGAAAAACACAAAGAAAAAAGAGAGAAAGGGACAAAGAACCACTACAAAACTTGAAATGCTTTGCGTTTTTGCACTCCACCAGTTCTGAAATTTAGCTCCAAGCTATTTGTAATTTATTAGAAGCAGTGATTTGAAGTGCTTGGTACGGTTTCTTCTTAGATCTTTCCTCGTACGTTTCCCTATTGAAAAATACTCTGGCTTTTTATCATCATTGTCCTGGTTCCCATGCAAGTGTTTTATGTTAGATCAAAGGTTTTGGAAGAGTGCATCTTAAAAACAAGGACAGCCCATTAGAGTGGTTCACATAAATGACTCAATACTATGGCTTGAACTTAGGTCGTAGTGATATGACAAAAATTTTGACAGGAAGATGATTCTGGGGGAGGAACCACACATACACTAGTAGCTACATTTGGATCTATCATCTTTCTGACAACCTAAATTAGACCTTTATTTACTCTAGCTGTATAAGCTTTATAAACACTGTCCTTTAAAAATCTACAATTTCCTTCCCCCAACCTACCACACTTATCTTTTAATTCTGTAAACAACTTTAGGGTGGTTGAATCCTTAATTAATTGAATTCGTTTTGCTTGAATTTCTATCCTGTTGGTGAACTGTAAGTGGTAACTTTCTCATGCTGATTTCCTTGCCACTTGCTTTTATTTATACAACATTGCTTCATGATCTGGTGCTTATTTGTACAACATTGTTTCGTGATTTGATGCTTATTTTGTCGTACACTCGTCCTAGTGGATGCTCTCCAACAAATTATCACCACAATGGGTGCAACATATTGGAGGTTCAATGCCGAATCTTGCAAAGTTGAAATGGTCGGTATGACGCCACAAGCACCAACTGGATCCGAGAGTGATGTTGTTTGCGATCGTAACTTGAACAACACTGTCGGCCACGTCATAAAGATGTATAGTTCCTTTTTTTTTCAGTTGTTTCCTGGTCTAATTACAAAATATATTGCTTTAACTCTTCCTTAAAGTCATGTTACGTGGGATGGTGTGCCTTGTGATCATGGAGCCTGTCACATGTAAAATCTTCACTTTCATAGGAACAAATTTATAGTTGAGAACCATATTCCAAAAACGATTTTGAACTCTATTTACAACCTCTAGACAACCTCAGAAGAGGATCGAATATCATGAAAAAGAAAAAGATTTAAAAGGGATGAGACTGTAATGTAGAAGATAGGGTCTATTCTTGCAAATAGCTTCCTCTTCATCCTGGCCAAGTGGATGATATTTTTATCCCTTAAAGACTCACATAGCGTTGATTTTAGTGATTTAAGATAGTTGGGAAAGAATGGTTTCATCATGTTGTAATATGCGGTTCCATAGTTATCAAATCGTGTATCGGAAGGCGTATCGTAAGATACAAATATTGTATCGTATCGTGTATCGTATCGTGTATCGTAAGATACGATGCAATTTTAAATAAATAATAAAAAAATATATATACCTTTGAAAAAAAGTCATACACTCATAAAAAATATAGCATTTCATTAATACTCCACCAATTATTCAAGTTATCAACATAATCCACTACTATTATAATGCAAAGTTCACAACCATAGTTCACTAATTCAAACTTTAAACACCAAAGAGACTTCTAATCCAAATTTCTAACATCTATTTTGAACTCAATCTTCAATTTCAATTGAAAATGCATCATCATCATCATCATCATTGTGATCGGATGCCAACAAGTCTTCACTTGTCGTTTTTTTAAAAAAAAAATCAGAGCACAAAACGACGTCGTTTTAAAAAAAAAAAAAAAAAAAAAAAAAAAAAAAAAATTGCACGTATCGTGCGTATCGTACCGATACGTATCGTATCGTAAAAACGTATCGTGTATCGGACGATACAACGCAAAAACGATACATAACTACGATCCGTATCGTTTTAGGGCTGTATCGTAACGTATCGTACGATACGTATCGCGTATCGTACGATACTAACAACAATGTGCGGTTCAGCTTTCTTACTTATCAGAATAAAATTTTGCTCGTACTAATCTGGTTTTCTCATAGCATCTGCCTCTAGGCTTGACACTTGAATTAATATTTTCTTTCATGCAGTGTCCTCAAGCGTTATAGTCTTCCTGGTATGCTTCCCCCTGAACTGGTGAAGCTTACTCACCTCCAAGAAATGTAAGAGGCTTTTCAAATGCCAGATTCACATTCCATATCAAAAATTTTGACACTTGTTTCTTTCACAAGGCTCAGATGTGAACAGAATTGTGTACTGAATTTAATATATGTTTATCTCGCCTGTAGTGATTTTGCTTACAATTACCTCAGTGGTACAATACCACTCGAATGGGCTTCAACACAGTTAACTTTAATGTATTCCTCTCTCTCTACCTTTTTATGTGTAATCTCAGTAGTTATTCATTTTTTCTTCCTGAAAACTAACCCCAAAACTGTTGATGCAGCTCTGTCCTTGCAAATCGCTTATCAGGGGAAATCCCAAAGGAATTGGGAAATATTACTAGTCTCACATACCTGTAGGTCCTCACATTTGATTTGTCAAGTTTCTTTTTGGATGGTGTGATCCATTTTTTACCCCTTTTGAAGATGGCATTGAGTGGTAAATGAAGTCTATGAAATTGGGTCAAATGTTGAAAAGCAATGCCTAGAAGGACAACCTAAGCAAAGAATGTATTGTTTACTTTCAATGGATTTAGGAGATGTAGCAATAAGTTCCTATTCTGCTTTAGTAATTCTGATGGATATTCTTAAGCAGGGACCTTGAAGCCAACCAATTTTCAGGTACTGTTCCGCCGGAGCTTGGGAAGTTGATTAACTTAAAAACTCTGTAAGACTTCCCTTTCTTCTCCACTTTGTGCCTAATTCCTCCAACAAATTTCCGATGGATGAAAGTACCAAATTTTTTTGTTCTGAAACATGATGTTATTCCAGTATGTTGTCCTCCAATCGGTTGACAGGAAAGTTGCCGACAACGTTTGCTGAACTAAGAAATTTATCAAATTTGTAAGCAATTAGATTGTCTTATTTGATTTAGTATCATCTTCCTTTATAGTATCAGTTCAACACCATTTTTCTGCACATTGCAGTAGGATAAATGATAACAACTTCAGCGGACCGATACCTGATTTTATACAGAATTGGAACCAACTTACAAGATTGTAAGATCCTTATCGATTAAAATTTTTTTTTTTTGAGATTTGATAAAAACCCAAGTTATGCATGATTCTTATGTTTCAATGTTGAAATAATTCATGTGTGTTGATGAAGAGAAATGCATGCAAGTGGACTTGAGGGGCCCATTCCATCTAGCATATCTCTTCTGGATAACTTGACTGAATTGTGAGTATAGAACCTTCTCAAATCTTTTAAGTGGTTTTCATTCCTTCTATATTCCCACATTTGGGTTCTTTTTAGTTTTGAAGGAATTTGCTCATGGTTGCGTCATTTTAAACAGGAGGATTAGTGACATAAATGGGCCAGTTCAGGGTTTTCCTATGCTGAGGGGCATTACAGGCATAGTAAGATTGTATGTTAAGTGATCATGACAGATTTTAGGCATACAGATTATGCATTGGATCCAACAGTCATTAATTAATTCACTCTTGAATTTAGGGTACTCAGAAACTGCAACATTTCTGGAGAAATTCCTGAATATGTTTGGGGGCTAAGGAATATGGAAATGTTGTAAGTAATGCGTTTTAAATTTTAGTTATTTGATATTTCGCTTTGATTATGTACAAACAATTTTGATTGATGACAATGAGGACCATGACCGCTTTGGTAAGTCACTGGATGGGAAACATAAAGTATCTTCATCATCATTCTCCCTACTACTCCTCAGATCTTAGTAATTGAGTGCCTCGACATTCAACTTGTTTCGAAGAAGCTCAATTGTTAAGGCAATGAATCCTTTCCAAAATGTTTGCTTCTCAATCTTTATCCTGTTTGAGAGGAAAATTGGGAAAAGGAGGGGTGTGCTGGAAAATTCATTGGTGGATTAACAAAGACATTCCATCACCACATGGGTCCCTTCCTTCCACACACAACAACTTTAAAACAAAAATAAATCGATGCCTAGAAAATTTAGACGAACTAACAGTCCCAGCAAATTCACCTCCCTAGATCAAAAGTCTTTAATGATATCTCCAAATGTTCCATGTCATAACTATCATTCAAATGATATTCTATCTTCCAACTTTTGGGAATAACACCCTACAGAATTTTATTTAGTGTGAATACAAACCATTTCTGGAATCCATAGTTGGCCAATTTTCAGTTGCATTTTTGGTGAACAGGGTTTTGCTCACTGTGGGCGATTTGGTTCAGATTATAGGCCACCTTAGTTCTCTTTGTTGCTCTTGAATATTTGGGGTACTCGGGAGTTCTCACCTGGCTCCTTCACTTTTGTTTATTCATTCTATTCTCTACAGTGTTTCTGTATTTCAGTTACATTTAGCCACAAATTTATAAGATACGCTTGGCTGTCAAATGTACATTGTGGTAGGGACTCTTTGTGATTTATGTTTACCATTCCTTATTAACTTAATGTTTGTATTGTGATTTCAACAGAGATGTCAGTTTTAACAGGTTGGTGGGGGGAATTCCAAATGACATTGGTGCAAGGAATCTGAAATTTGTGTAAGTATAAAACCAAGAAATTTAGGCTGCATTTGATGGCGCTTTGAAAAATTAATTGCAGGTAATAATCTTAAAAGAATTTATCAAAACAAGTCAAAGTTGTGTCTAGAAATACTTTTAACTTTCTATTAAGCTAGTGATCGTTCTTTTGTTTAGGTGGTCAAATAATTTTTCACCAAATGTCAAATGCAACAGTACACTACGATCTTGTCCTACTATATGGCATAATAATTTCATGATGTTGGTTTGAGCAGATTTTTAATTGGCAACATGCTAAGTGGAGATGTACCAACTTCAATTCTGAAGGATGGAATTAGTCTGTAAGTTTGCTATCTGGAATTTTTTTTTTTTTCTGAATTTTTGTCCTGTGTTTGAATGTGTGAGTTTATGCTGGTACTTGGTGGAAGCATTTATGGCAGTGCTATTTGTCATCTGATTTTTGCTGCATTTCCCTGGATATTTTTCTTAATGAAATTGTCGTTCCAGTGTAAAAAGTGGGACTAATAGCACTGCCCCACATGTATGGGTAAATTTTGAATCTCTTTTCACATTAGTATACTTCATTTGTGGTGCTCATCATTATCAATGTCCGTCTGAAAACCCTTTTTTTTTTGCTTGTTCTTCTGAGAACCTAAATGCTTGATATTTTATTTGTATCCGTTATGCCTGAGATTTTCATCATTATCATGCTTGATATGTAATATTCCATTGAACATGTGCAGTGATCTTTCCTACAATAATTTCACATGGCAAGGCCCAGAGCAACCCGCTTGTCGGCCAAACATGTTAGAATACTTCTTTTGGTCCTTTTTTCCAATTTTTATTTTGCTCCTGTATGCTTCCTAGTTAAATGGTTTGTAGCACTGATAGATTTCTTGCTTTTGTCATGTTTTTAGGAACCTATACATAAACTTGTTTAGAAGCTCGTCAACAAATAACACCCTGTAAGATGCTCTTTTTTTAGCAATTTTAAAATTCAATATTTATAACCAAAGGGGTGGGAAGTTTCAAAGCTAAAGGTAGCCATTTTCCTGCTTAATGCATATTTGATTCTAACTGTTTTATACTCAATCTGCAACAGAAGGGATATCCTTCCATGTATGAAGGACATCAACTGCCCAAGATGTACGTATGCTATTTTTTTCTTCTTTTGGTAGATAAAATAATTAGTTAGGGAATGAAAGAAGGCTGATAGCCTCATTATGGATTCTTCTTTAAGTGTGATGGAAAACGGCTTCTTTCTACAATTCATTATATTACAACTCCTTTAAATAGCCTTTTAATCTTTTCAAAAAAATTTTCAAACCCCAACTCATTCAAATTAAAGAAAATTCCTAAGTGGAGATTTGAAAAGTTGGCATTAACAGTCCACTGGGAGAACTAACACCTTTTGACAGAAAGCTCAATAAAATAGTTTGGTAATTTGGTATAAATTTACGTCCCTGACACCTATCTGTAGTTAGGTCATAGTCTCTTACTCTATATGTTAAGTATAATGGTGCTTGCATAATTGCATCACTTTATTTCATCTATGGCAGATGGGTGTTCTTTACATGTCAATTGTGGCGGCAACAGTTTGACGGAAGGGAAATTTGTGTATGAAGGAGATGCAGCAGTTGAAGGTGGTGATGCAAAATACTATACTAGTAGTGATGATTGGGGATTTAGTAGCGGTGGGGACTTCATGGACGATGATAATTACCAGAACACGCGTTTTGTTGCAACCGCACCCTCAACACACATCTCTGAATTGTATAGGACAGCACGTGTTTCTCCTCTTTCGCTTACTTATGTCCGTTATTGCATGGAGAATGGAGATTACACCATAATTCTGCACTTTGCAGAAATACTTTTCACAAATGACAGTACATATAACAGTCTTGGGAGGCGGATATTTGATATTTATATTCAGGTAATTTTTTATATGAATTATAATTGTTACTAAGTCATAAATTTTTTTCTGATAGACCTTTTTATGTCTCAGGAAAAATTAGTTTGGAAGGATTTCAATATAGAAGATGAGGCTGGGGGGGTTCAAATGCCTGTAGAAAGGCCATTCAATGCCAGTGTGACAAAGAATTTCTTAGAGATCCGATTCTATTGGGCTGGTAAAGGGACTACACGCATTCCTAACAGAGGAGTTTATGGTCCACTTATATCAGCTATTTCGGTTAATCCGAGTAAGTATTTTGCTTGTATATTTTAGACTTTTCTTTCCTTATACATAAAGATGTTACTATTGTAACAAACCCACATTATTTCATCCAGGGTTTACTCAAAGTTGATTTGGCACAACATGCTTTCGCCTGTGATTATGTAACAAAGTAGCTGACCCCTTTGTCCGGCCTAAAAAATTTAAAGCCCATATATCATGCCAAACGGATAAAGGACATTTTGTTTTCAAGTCCTACATCTGCTATATGGAGTAAATGCAATAGCTTTACATTGTTTCAAGGGGAAAAAAAGAAGCCTGCATGAAGAGCTGTGCTAGACCATTGTGTGTTTATTTGCAAGCATGGTGTTTGAGGGACCACCGACTTTGTCTGGGCGTATGGATATGTTCATCATTTCATGTCATGGCCTGGCCAAATTACAATATTACATGTGAAATTGTCTCCTTAGATTACCTCTCACAGATATAAAACGAGTGCACTACAAATAAGATTGACCTGGGCCTATGGTCACACACATGGACTACATTTTTTTCAATTGTAGCTTTGTTCAATTCTTTCTATGCTGTTCTTGTTCATACTACTATCAGTTAGTCATGAAGCCTGGGCCAGTGAAAACCAGGAATTGAGATCCCGTTGACCTCGGAATAGGGTGTAGTTTGGTTTCACGCATTCATTGATCTAGACCTTCAATGGAGTGATCTAGGATGGACCCAGAACCATATTTCCAAATGTTTGGTGGCCATGACAACTTAGATGGCTAGAAAAGTTTTATGCATTAGTCCTAATTTAGCTTAGTGATTAAATAGAGAAAATCGGGTGTCAAGCTTAGCTTTTGTCATCTTTCATTTTAATTTATCCCTGGCCCCCACTATTTTGTCTCTTTCTCCTCTGTTACTCCCAAAAATAAAGGTTCGAATCTGTTTAAGGCAATGCATATTTTCCTTGAACCTTGGTGCCAAGTATCTAAGGTGTATGAATGTGAGAATTATGCCTCAGCTACCAAATTTATCTATTTTGGTCAAAATTTCTGCTTCTGTTACATCTGTTTTCTGCAAGCATAATTATTTGGGTTTGCTCTTTGGGGCAGCTTTCAAATCTTGCTCAAATGGTGGAAAGAAGAAGGTATCTGTTTATGTTTCCGTTGGAGTTGCTGCACTATGTGCTATTTTCTTAGTATTCGGCATTCTATGGTGGAAAGGCTGTTTTAAAGGCAGAAAAAGGAGAGGAAAAGGTGAGCAGTATATTAATTGCTGAAAATTAACTTTGATATTCTCCAATTTTTAGGATGTGCTATCAATAGTTCCATAATCATATATACAGTTGAAACTTGAACAATTGAGTATTGAAGTTTAAGAAAAAAAAAGAAGATACTTGCAAATTTGATACTTCGACTACACAAGTGGGGTCACAATATTTCTATGTAAACAATAAGTATAACAAACCCAAACCACGCTCTAGTGAATGTTTCAGAGTCAGACCGCACCATACATAGACTTCTTTAATCGACAAACACTAGCATAGTGAGTTCCAAATGGAACCCACTTATCAATCGGCAATTAAAACGACAAGCTATGGCACGGAGATTACAACTAACCACAACCTGTTATTTTGACATCAATCACAATCCACCACACTCCAGCCACATGCTAGCAGGGCGGGCCGACGCAAACCGAGGCCTAAGGCGAATATATTAGACGATACCCTATTAATGTTTTGTATACTTATGACTAGATCTACCAAGGGATTTGATTTAGATCAATTTTTTTTCAATCTACATCTGAGTTATGAAAATATAATGTGAATCCAATCTGTGTATTTGATGAATTATGTTTCCACAATCCATTTCCTAAACTGATAGAAGTCGACAATCTGATCCAATTTGAATAAATTAATTGAGTTGAATTTCAATAAATTACACCAGAATTTCAACTAATTTCATCAATAATCACGTAATTTCTTCATATAGTTACATATTACATATACATAATTAGGATCAAACTATAACTAGATCAAAAAAAATCCATAAAATATGACATACCAAATCTAGATAATCTGTCAAAAATACCAATTTATATTGACGTTTGTGTTGTAGTCCCTTTTTCAAAGGTGAAAATTTGAGAGAAGAAATAAGGGAGAGAAAGACAACAATAAAGAGAAATGGTATAACCGTATACGGAAAGAGAGCTGGGGTGTGTGGGGGAGGGGGGTAGGAGGGAGCGACCTGTGTTAATACTTTGAGAGGAAAAAGAGAGATATTTCTAGGGAGCCTAAAAACAACATAGGATTTAATTGAATCTAGAGCCAAAAAATTTATGTGGAACTGTAAAAAAATTAGATTGAATCGAACTTAAGCAGAATTGAAAGAGAAAGAGAGAAAGAGAGAAAGGAGATTGGTAGACTTCTATAAGCCTAAATAGTAGAATTGAACTTGGGTTTAAACATTTTATTTTGGACCATAGGTGTAGGTCTAGAATTTTATTTAAGGTAGTAAAAATTTGGAGATCCTAGGCAAGAAGAAAAAGTATAACAATAAAAAGTAAAACAATAGGAAAGAAGAATTCTAAAATATCTAAGAGTGCAAATATGAGATCGTGCCCACGCGCTGAAACAGTCGTGAGTGGCCTAAAGAGGGGTGAAGAGATCTTACACACTCAACGCGAAGTTGATGTCCAAGTAAAATTTATATCGCTCAATGAATAGTTAATTGCTCAGTTAATGAGCGAATCCCTCAATTCTCTTAGACTGTGTAGAAATGTCATAATATAACTGAGATTAAAGATAAGAAAGGGAAGGGAAACAAAACACAAAGATATACGTAGTTCGATACAATGTGCAATATGCCTACATCTACAACCCTATATGTCTAAAGGGCTACATCGATGTATTATTTCTCAATAATTGATTACATAGGGCTAATAGGGTGAGAATTATACAAGATAAATATAAATCACATATTCCTATCATCATTTGTATTTATCCAAACAAACCTAGATATCGATGGATCTCCTTGAATCCTATCGCATCTCTTCCTAGATATTGATGGATTCTTTCTGATCCTATCATATCTCTAATACTCTCCCTCAAGTTGGTACATTGAAATCAGTTGAAGTGTCCAACTTGAATTGAAACATGAGATGGTTGTTTGTCAATCGGATGATGTGGCTTTGGTGATGAAACTCCTCAAACTTTCCCATGAAGATAATGTGGGACAATTTTTTTTCCTTCTGTTCCTTTTTTTTTTCCAATCCTTTTTTTTTTCTTTCATTTTTTCCCACTATTTTCTCTCTCTTCTTCCCCTTTTTTCTTTAAAATTTTTAGATTCAACACTATTCATCTTTCTTCTACTCCTCTGAGTCTTTAACTGTAGTTGGGCTAGTGGATATTTATAGCATTTGGTGAATATACCACGTTTGCAAAACAAAGGATTGTCAATGGTTTGAGAACCATAAACATGTTTTCTTCTTGAACCATAATTGTTTACTTGATCGCAACCCACACTTGATTGTATCCGCATAAAGGTGTGAATGAAATTGAACCACCAAAGAGTAGTTAGACCAGCAGAATTGAGCCAAAAAATTAAAAATAAAAACATAACAGTGAAAGATCAACGACCGGTAAGAATTGTCAATTGTAGACAAAGCAGAAGCAAATTCGAAGGTCCGACCAATTTGATCTGATACCATGTAGAAATGTTATAATATAACTGAGATTAGAGATAAGAAAGGGAAGAGAAACAAGACATAAAGATGTATGTGGTTTGGCATAATGTACAATGTGCCTATGTCTATGGACCTAAATGTCTAATGGGGTACATAGATGCATTATTTCTCGGTAATTGATTACATGGGGTTCAACCCTATTTATAGACTGAGAATTACACAAGATAAATATAAATAACATATTTCTATCATCATCATCTGTGTTTATCCAAACAGGCCTCGATAGATCCTATCATATCTCTACCTAGATATTGATGGATTCCTTATTATCCTATCATATCTCTAATAGACTCAAATCCAAGCAAGTAAATTAATGCAAAATTCTGAAATTTGATAATTCACATACATGTATAATCCACCATCCTTATCCCTTTAATCCCGTCCTCCAATTCAATCAAGATGATTCAATCAATTAAAGCGACAAACACCACAATTCGCATTCACTTAAGAAATATTATTGTTATATGTTTTCTCTCTTGAATCTTCACTCCGAAATCGACCGCAAGCTCTTGACAACTAACTTCAATAGGTGATGAATTGAACACCGGGATCCGCCCATTAGAATTCTGTTTCTTCTCCTTTGGAATCTTCCCTCGATCATTCGTAGTCCCCCAGGATCCTCTTCTTATCAGTTGTGGTGGTTTCTACAAAATCTCTCAAGTCTAGATTGATTTCTCTTCGAGGACTCTAGACTGATCTTAGTAGAGATGGGGGTTGATAAGGATGCTAGGGTGAGTTTTTTTTTTTTGTCTTTTTAGCCGTTCTTAAACCCTAGTGTCTCTCTTAAGTCTCTTAAAGGGGTCCACTATTTATAGGTGTAGGAAAATAGAGTTTAATTGGCGAGTAAGAAATCTATCCTATGACACAACGCTTGATCGGTTTGGAGAGCGCTCGCTACTGAAATAGAATTTTTGCCCACAAAAACAGTGCAGCGATTGAGTGCTGAGCATTGAAATTCTACTTTCATGCTCAGTCCGTTTCCTAATCCTCGAGTGATTCCTTCTAACTTTGAAAGTATAGATTATCACTATCGAGGAACAGATGTTCTGAATCGATCAATGAAATTAATTTTTCAAAAGCATCAACAGGAAAAAAAAGGAATAGAATTTTTTGAAACAACAGAAAAAGAAACCTGTTGTGTCAAAAATCCTTTTTATCAACCTAAGTTATACCATTCTAAGGTAAACTAGGTATCTAGGTCACATTACCTCACCTAAGTTTGATGGAATCCAAGAAGTGTTCACATGTGTTGCAATGTAGCTTGAGTTTTTTCACCACATATTACTTTGGTATTCAGTCTTCATAACTCAAAAGTATCTTGACCATTGATCTAGTTGAGTTACAAGTACAAAGTGACTACACGGAATTCGCCAATTACTATCAATTTGCTAACAATATCAATAATAGAAAGTTAGTCCCAAAGATAATATTTTGAAGGTCTTGAGATATGAATTTCACTTGTTTCAGTGGTGACTTAACCTATATCAATATAACAACAGTTGTTGTAAACTACATATTTAAGTGTCAAGTCAGGAGAAGAAGGATGAGATGCAAAAAATCTGAGATACTGTGATCAGGCTGTTATTCAAGACATACTCTATCCTTGATGCAAAGAGAAACTGGATATTGAAACTTGACTTATATGTTGTACTTTGGAAGTTTGAATAGGAATCATAAAAGTTGAAGCACTGGTTCTCAGGTTCTAAATTTTCCTTGGACAGATTTTGAAGGAATGGAGCTGCAAATAGTTTCTTTCACCCTAAAACAAATTAAAATTGCTACAAACAACTTTGATCATACAAACAAGCTTGGAGAAGGTGGTTTTGGTTCTGTTTACAAGGTATAATAGCTAAAACCAGTACTGATTCCATCTTCCTGTTTATTTCATGTATGAATTCTGAATTGAGGCTATGGTGCAGGGCCTATTATCTGATGGTACTGTAATCGCAGTGAAGCAACTCTCCTCTAAATCAAGGCAAGGAAATCGTGAATTTTTGAATGAGATAGGCATGATTTCTTGTGTGCAGCATCCAAATCTTGTTAAGCTTCATGGATGTTGTATCGAAGGGGATCAATTGTTGCTTGTATATGAGTACATGGAAAACAATAGCCTTGCCAGTGCTTTGTTTGGTGAGTTATATAATTTTGCTACCCCATTCATTCCACGCTTTTACCATCCGCTACAAATGGCTTCATCAATTAATGTTATGGTGTTGGATAATGTTCAGGTTCAGAAGACAGTCAATTGGTACTGGATTGGCCAACAAGGTTTAAAATCTGTATTGGAATTGCTAGAGGTTTAGCTTTTCTCCATGAAGAATCGACGCTCAAAATTGTTCACAGAGATATTAAAGCCACTAATGTACTGCTTGATAGAGACCTAAACCCTAAAATCTCCGACTTTGGATTGGCTAGGCTCAATGAAGATGAAAAGACCCACATTAGCACTCGGGTCGCTGGAACAATGTGAGTTGTTATGCTCTTCTTGCATGATTGAACACTCTCGTTAGTCTGCCTGCTTGCCGTAGTTAAATGCTCATAATGTTCAGCGTAGATGGGTAAATTTGTTGCCATATTTTGACTATAATGTCGGTTTGCAGAGGATATATGGCACCAGAGTACGCCCTGTGGGGTTACTTGACCTACAAAGCAGATGTTTACAGCTTTGGGGTTGTGGTTTTGGAGATTGTTAGTGGGAAGAACAACAACAATTACATGCCAAGTAGCAATTGCGTTTGTCTTTTAGATTGGGTACTTCGAAACTTCTTACCCCCATCATTTTGTTGTACATCTGTCTTTAATATTCCTTATTTTGCCAGCACAAAAGCTAGTCTAAGCATAGGCATGCTGCCATTAAACACCAGCAAATTGTTTTTTTTTTTGGTTTTTTAAAGTTTTCAACAAGTATATTCATATTGCAGGCCTGTATGTTGCAACAAAGTGGAAGCTTAGAGGAGCTTGTTGATCAGAGGCTGGGGTCTAAAGTTGACAAAAAAGAAGCAGAAAGGATGGTGAAAGTAGCACTCTTATGCACAAATGCATCTCCATCACTCCGGCCCATAATGTCTGAGGTTGTGAGCATGCTTGAAGGACAAATGTCCATTCCTGATGTAATCCCAGAACCAAATAGCTATACCAAAGATTTGAGATTTAAAGCCATGAGAGACTTTCACCGAGAGAAGCAAACCCAGAGTTTCAGTGGAAGCCAAACCCAGAACTCAATGACGATCCAAACGGGTGTGTGCTCTTCGTTTGCATCAACTAGTGATCTATTTGAAATTAATCCAGATACCAGATCCTATTGAAGATGGTTTGATGGTTTTTTGTAGCATTCTTGGCTTGTGCAGCCCCTGTGGCTTGCAGTGGAGTACATATTCTTTTGTTTTCCCTCCAATCAGAATGGTTGTTTGATTATATTCAGCTGGGTTTCCCCATGATGTAAATTTGTATACTTAGTTTCAGGTTAGGAAGGAAATATATTCTCTTAAAAATTTTCTGGTATTTTCTGATATTTGTTTTCCCCTGTGAGGATTTGTATTCCCTCTTGATTTTTGTGTGACATCAAGTTTATAAAGTTTTTTGTGCTATTTTGAAACTGTAAATTTCCTATTGTCTCAATAAAGATCGGTGTGTGCATTATAATATTTAGGAATCATGGAATTGTGTAAAAAACTCAGCTTGGTTGCATGAGGTTTCTGTCATTATGGAGTTTGGAGAATATCAGATGTGAGCAGTCTTATTAGAGAGATTGTTTCCGCAACTTGGTTATTGATTTGATTTGTGAAAAAAGAGGAGAAAAAAATTGAATACTTGATTTATGCAACAAAATGAGGTTAGACTGTTAAGAGTGTTGCTCAAGCTCTAGAGTGTTTGAAATTCCACTAAAACTTTGGAACCATTTGGTGTTCAAATGAATGTAATGTGACTCTATTGGTCTAACTTGGTCATTCTTCCCTCTCCTAAATAAATTAGTCTCGTTATTATTACATACGTGTATACACGATCTTTAATGTGAACTTCTTATTAGTGGGTTAGCACACTTTAATGCAGGTCGTGACAATCTCTCCCTCTTTCTCCCCTTGTATCCATGTGAGGGGCTCATAATCAATCACATGTATTACAATCTGCTGGTGGTCAGCTCCATAAATTCAGTAACTCAGTGCTGTAGTGCCCCCTAAGCCCTCGCGGTCATATGCACACGTCGGTGTTGATGCAATATTTAGTAACCATAGAAACTCCAAAAGGATTAGCCATGAAATCTCATTTGGAGTCATTGTTCCTACATATATACGTAAGATCCTCGTGCACATAGGGTGAAGCTATCTGGCCATTTGGGGGTCAGAATAATCCTTGGCCCACCCTCAAACTTTTCTTAAAAATTATAAATTTTATAATATATTTGTATGTACTATATATTTTTCAAATATATCTTGTGCCTAAGTTATCGCTTTGTATAGAACCATACATAAAATGGCTATGAACACGCTATAAATACACTTTGGACACGTGCAAATAAGGTTTGGACAAATTGGAGGCTATTTTGGCAATTTTATTTCAAAATAATTGCAAGATTATTTTGTTATTTCATTATGTTTAAGAGTATATATAGTAAAAGACATAAACATTTCGCAAGTAGAAGAAAAACTGTCATAAAATAAAACAACAAAATTATTAAACTTGGTAAAAGTTCGAGGGAAACCGTTTTAATCTGATGGTATTATTCTCACTAGGTGAAATTGAAGAAGGGATTATAATAAATCTATATAAATTAAGAGCGCTTTTTTGAAATTATGACATGCGATTGCTCTACGATTTGCTTCTTTTAATGTGTTGGAGCTTTTTACAAGGGAAATTTTATTTGCATACTTACGTTTTTTTTTTTTTGTTTGTATTTTTAATTTAAACATGAATTACTTATAATTGATCTACAACTAATCTTTATTTTCTCATGATTGGTTGTTATGAAATTAAATATGAATCTATCGTTTTATTTTTATCTATTGAAAAAGAAATAATTAAATCTTGTAATTAAAGTGTCCACCCACACTAATTCTTCGCTTTCCCCTCGCCTATGCTTGCATGAGCCAATTTCAGTCGTTGCAATATAATATATGTGAGACCCGAGAAAACTAATTAAGCATTTTATTTTATGTTAGGGTTTTAGATACAAGTACTTATTTTAGACATCATATATAAAATTAAAATAGTTGAAATTAAATATATATATATATATATATATATATATATATATATATATACTTGTTTCAGATTGATAAGCCAAATTTTGGAGACAAAATTTCTAAAGAGGGAAAAATTTTAAAACCCGAACAAGCATAACAAACATTTAATATTTTTAATAAACATATTCATATGTGACATGCATCTGTAGGAGTGACAACTAATATTTAATTACGAGTAATGATATGAGATCTAAACTTAAACAATGAAAATTTTAATATTCAGAAATAATTTATAAATAATGATTATAGGGGGAATTGTTTTATTCAAATATGAAAAGCTAAATAAGAATGTTGACAAATATGAGTTTATTATTTTATGTACATTGGTGCATGTGGAATGAATTGGGTGGCAAGCATGTGACATCAATTTATTGTTATTAAAATAAAATGTGTTAATATATATAAGGAGTGGTTAAGGGTCCAAAATACGAATTTAATGAGTGATCAATAATTTGAATATATATATACATGTCTATGTATAAATATGCATATAAAGAAAAAGTGGACATATAAATATAAGTATGTATACATATACATTGTATAAGAAAATATACGTATGGATATATATGTGTGTGTGTATAAGTAATGATGGAAGTCTCCACTTAGCAAGACATGAAAGACATGTCTTGCATGAAAAAAAAAAAAGTGAGAAACAAGAAGTCTTAGACATTTTCGGCAAGAACAAGAACAAGAAGGAAAGAAGAAGAAGAAAGAAATGGAAGAAGAAGGAAAGAAAAAAAAAATAGAGAAGAGAAGGAAAAAAAAAGTGTGGGTGCAAAGGTAAGAATTATAATCCATTTTCTTCCTCCAAGATGTAAGAATCTAACTCTAACATATATATTTTGAGTGTTGCATGCATTTAAAATATGGTATCTTTTAAGTATGATGCTTAGTAAGAACTTTGATTAACACATGAATGATTTACCTCAATATTTATATGGGTTTGAAAATTAAGTTAATGTTGTTGCATGAAAAATAGAAGAGTAGAATTATTGCATGTAGGTTTGTTGGGATGCTTGTTATGAATGCATAGTACTATGGGTGTTGCTTGAAAATTAACATAGTAGTTTAGTGGGTAGCTTAGAAATCTAGTGAATTGTTCTTGAATTTTCATGAATCCACGAATATGAGTAATTACAAGTAAACATGTCATCTTATGCTTGAATACAAAATTATGCAAATTTAAGTATATTTTTTGTTATGTTTATAATTTTATGAAAAATGTTAAATTTGGATGTAATTGATTCGAATAAATATTTTCTAAACGGATTCAAGAAGATTAGCTAAATTTGATTCGAGTAGATAATTTTACTCGATGCGAATTGATTACTTAACTTGACTCGAGTTGATTATCAAACTATTGGTTTATTCAATTCGAATAGATAATGTTATTTAATATAAATAAGTTGTTTAATTTGAAAGGATATAATCATTAAACTAGGTTCGAGTAAACCATCTCAAACTTAAGCGGTATTACGTATTAATGTATGAATGGAATGGTGAATATCGGTTATGTCAGGTTTGGAGACAAACACCGCTAAAAACGCCGCACTAGAAGCTCGGACGGAGGGGTTGCCTACAAGTAAAACATCACATAAGGTAAGCGCACCAACCTACAACTTTTTGTGATAATTTATCATAATTTTAAACATATATTTTTGCTACGGTTATTGTTGAGAATAATGAATTGAGCAGAGACATACGGTAATGTTTTGAGTTTCGTTTAAGTGATGAGAGAGGATTATGTGAGTTGGATCGTCTAAGTAATATGAATTATTTATATGACTTGAGTCATGTACGTGATGGGATTTGATTATGTAGTGGAGTCGTCTAAGTAACATGATCAAAAACTCTCTGTGATGTGAGTCATATGAAGGAAAATCATTAATGTAGTTTGTGTTGTCCTAGTGACGAATGATATCTTTAAGGTGATAAAAGCTTGCAATGCATGTGGCCTATGTGGCGCAAAAATTTGTACAACAAAATATAGCCTGAGTGGCGGTTGTTATTTAAAAGGCAATTAGTTGTATGCGTGTGGGGTATTCATTGTGAGGAATAATTTAATTATGTGGAAGTAAATATATGTGTTGTATATTTTGCCGATGTGGTATATACAGATTATGTCTATGCGATGTAAGTGAATGTGTATCAGGTGAAGTATAATTTGTAAGTAAGTATCTGATGCGTGGTTAAGGTTATTCCTAAATAAATAAATTTTCCTTTATCACTTGTTGTGTTCTTAAATATTAATTTCATCTTTGTTTTTACTAATAGTCTTAATGACTTTTCAAGAAAAATCATAAAGACTGTCGAATCTAAGGGGGTTGATTGAGATGTCAACATGGGGTTCATTTTTGTATGTCATTTAAATTTAAATTGTATTATTATATGTCAAAATCTTGAGTTCAATATTACGGTCTGTAAATAAGCAGGGCTAATGGCAAGTCGTACCACTAAGGAGTGTGATGATTTTTTTTTATATGCTTATTTTTATATAAAGAAAGGTATATGAAAAATAAGCAGGGATTACAGATATTGTACCCCGGGTTGGGGTGTTACAATATATAATAGGGGTAACCCGTGTTTGAAGACACGATGCAATGTGAATGATTTTGAAACGGATGTTGGTGGCTATTGGATAAGTTTATTTGAGACCGTCAGATGAACTTATTGAAGTATGTCATATTTATATATATATATATATTAGTTATTGCCTATGTCTGATGACACGAAATAATAAAAAATTAGTCAACAATAAACATATTTGTATTCACATACAAAATCAAATCACACATATAGAGGAAAGAGAAAGGAATTTAAACACCGGTTATAATGAGAGTGAGCAATGGTAGTGGTGGTGGGAGCAAGTGATGGTTGTGGTGGGTGACGACGACCGTGGTGATGGTAGCAGCCATGGGTGGCAATGATGATGGTAATTGTGGGTTTTAGGTGACGATGGTAATAGTGGTAGCCATGGGTGACGGCGCTGGTGGTGTTTAGTGTGGGTGGTGGTGGACAACGGTGATGGTGATTGACAGTGGTGGTGGTGGGGCGTGATGGTGGTGGGCTAACGACGGTTGCTTTTGGGCGACAGTGTGATGGTTTGTGGCAAATGGCGGTGGTGGTGGTGGTGGTAGGTATGACGAGGATAGGTGACAGTGGGTGGCGGCAGTAGTGGGTGATGATTGGTGGTTGTGGAAGGTGTGGTGGAGGTGAGTGATAGTGGGTAGTGGCAGTGGTGGGTGATGACTGGTGGTTGTGGTAGGTGTGGTGAGGATGGGTGACAATGGTAGGTAGCGATGGTGGGTGCTGATGGTAGGTGACGGTGATAGTGAGATGATGGTGGTAATGATAAATAAATATAAGAATGAGATGATGATAGTGGTTAGGGGTGGCGGTGGTAACAATCGGTAATGGGTGGCGATGGGGCAATAGGGGTGGGGTAGGGGTGGCAGCGACAATGGTGGTGGGGGTGGCTGCAGGGGCGGTGGTCGTAGTAATGATGATGGTCATGGGGGCAGTGAGGGTGGTGGTAGCAGTGGTGGTGATTGTGGTACTGGTGGTGATGGTTGTAATAGTGGTGGTGGTTAGGCGGTGGGGGTGGTGGTAATGACTGCGATGGCAGTGACTATGGCGGTGGGGTGGTGGAAGTGGTAGTGGTGGTGGTGGGGGTGGGGGTGGTCATGTTGGGGGTAGTTGTTGTGGTGGGGTGACGGTGGTGGTAGTAATGGTGATGGTGATGGTGATGGTGGTGGTGGTGGTGGTGATAGTGATGAGGCGATTCGAAACACTAATTTTTTTTTTAAAAATTATTTATGAGAAATGATCTATACTATTAATAAAAGAAAGTTAAGTGAAAAATTTTTGATTACCTATTATGTCCCTATAAAAAATATTAAAGGCACCTATATCCTTATTTATTTAATTACCTAATATTAATTATATATTCAAATGACTCTTCATATACTTTTATTTCTACAAGAATTATTCTTTCAAGTATTGCACTTTGTTGTTTTTGATGACCTAATATTAATTATATATTCAAATGACTCTTTATATACTTCCATTTTCATAATAATTATTGTTTCATGTATTATACTTTTTTTTTTTATTTCTTGAGTTGATGACGCTCTCTCTCTCTCTCTCTCTTTCATTTACTTCTTATACATTTTTTTGTTTACAATAAATCCATTAATCATCTTTACTTTATGAAAAATAAATAGATTATCATTAATACAGCTATTATGTCATTGATAATCATCATAAAGTTGATTTTATCATTTACCTATTATGAGGTGATGTGTAGCTTTTGTAAACTGTACAAATTACTGGCAATAAATATATTAACTAATCAAATGAAATTTGAATCATTTCATCTTCTATTTTATGACTACATGGACAACTAATAGTCAAATATTCATTTCCATGAATTTCAATCATAAATTAATAGTAATACTATTCTATTCTTCTCCCATGATCTCATACTCATGTTTTTTATCTGATTGCAAGTTATTGCTCTTTTCATATGATTTATATTTTGCTTAGAGCTAAGCTTGCACTAACATCTTAAAAATTTTCTTCTTCATTTGTTAAGTGTTTTTTTATTTATGAACAAGTGTGATCAATTGTGGAAGATCACTGTGAAAAATGGCATCTTGAGATTTATTTACTCTAAACCAAATACCTTATATGTGTTTAATTGTCATGGTAATAGGTTCATTTTTTGTTTAGCACTATAACTCATTTTACGTATTTAGCACTGTCTCGTGTGTAGAAAAAATTACGTGATTCTTCTCATGCATTAAATAATTGAAACAAGATCTTCCATCATCTAGATCGTGGTTCGACAAGGTTTTTTGAATTGCTCTAGGACATAAGGTACCAAATACTGATTTTTAACAATATACATTTTACCATTTGAATGTGGTAAAACAAATTTTAATATGTTCATTATAGATTTTTGTGGGTAATTCTTTTTGTAGGATGTTCCTGAAGCATATATGACATTTCTTTTGAAGTGTAATTTAATATTTGTCTTTCAGTAAATAATGAAGTAATTAGTGTTTACCAATTATTTGTTTTTGTCATAAAAAATATGATAATGAATTTTGAGGTAGACCGTCCAAAGCTTATCATAATAGAAGCATTCCTTTGTTTGTTATCCTTTTAAAAATGATGGATACTAAATTTAGAGTAAACCATTGAAACTCTAATTTTACATGTTAATATGTGGTTAAATTTGTCCACGACTTAACTTTCACTAGATACTACACAAAATGTTTAAGCAAAGTTTATTTGTACAGTTGACGTTATTTCATAATTTTTATAGCAACAATATATTTGATATTGAGAATGATTCACGTGCAATACACTTTTACACAAAAAAAATTATATAAATATAAATATCTATATCTATACTACTAATAAAAGTACTCTAGCATACAAAATTTTTGATTCATTAGTTTACCCTTATAAAGAATTTTAAATACCATATTATCCTTCTATAGTTAAATAGTTAAATGGTGGTGGGTGGTGGCGGTGGTAGTGGTGGGGCAGTTGGGGGGGGGGGTGGTAGGGTAGTGATAGCGATAGTGGTGGTGGGTGGGGTGGCAACAATGGTTGTGGTGGTGGGGTGAGGGTGGTGGGAGTTGGGGTGGTTGTGGTGGTTAGGCGACGATAGTGGTAGTAGTGGTGATGGTCGTGGGACAATAGGGTAGTGGTGGGACGGTTCTAAATACTATTTTTTTAAAGTACTTATGAGAAATTATAATTTTTAGAAGTATTTTTAAAAAATCATCCCAAACACACCTTTAGAGACCTATTTTTCTTATTAAATTTAGAATGTGAATATTAACCGTCGGATTAACTTTAAAGTAAAATTTAAAAAGATCTCCACCTTTATCCTCTGACATTACAACTATGTCATCCCTATCCTTCAAAGTTAATACCACATTAAACTTAATTATCACCTATAATTGTTTCTCGGCCATTACCCCTCTCCTCTCTCTCTCTCTCTCTCTCTCTCTCTCTCTCTTTGCCTGGATTTTTGCTAGATTGAGCTCTTTGGCTTCAGGGTTTGAATTCTTATTGTCTGTGTTTTGATTTTTGTGACGTTTTTGGTTTTTTTTTGGAGGATTGAGAATTGGTGGAGATGTCAAAAGCTAGAGCTTTGGATCTCGTATTTGGTCCTGGTGGAAAGATTGAGAAAGACGATGTTCTCTCCGCATTCGACAAGTACATTCTGTCCGAAATTTTGTTTTAATCTCTCTATATCTCTCTTTGTATGCGACTTTCGTTTAAAAGAAAGTGATTAGAATATCTCTCTTTGTATGCGACTTTCGTTAAAAAGAAAGTGATTTCTAATCTCTCTCTCTTTTTCTCTAGGAGGAGATTCAAATATCCTTTTCTCTAGAATCATTTCTCAACCCTTTTTTTCTCTATCTCTCAAAAACATATCAGATTTTGATCTCAATGATGAGTTTGTCCAACAACAAAGTAATTCAGTTTTTTTTAGACATTGGTCTTCTACCAACTTCTTTATCCTCATATAAATGTATGTATGTATATATATATATATATATATATATATATATATATTATATTATTTATTTATTTATATATTCAAAGAGTTATGGAATTGTGGTCAAAATGGGCAAGTTCGGGATAAAAATCAACTTGGGTGTATAATGGTAAGAACTCAAGTCTATGCATATAAAAATGCATATTACTCCGATGCATATAAAAGTGCTTACTATGCATATAAAAGTGCATATTATCCACTTTTTAATGAGTTACAACTGTCAATCCTCAACTTCTTGAAGGAGAATTATCACATAAAAGTGATAATAATAATTTTTTTTTGCCTGAGGATAGCTCAAGGGATAAGCCCTTTTAACTATCCCCAAAACTTTAACTTCATCTCCATATAGGGAGAATAATTATATTGGTTTAATGCCTTCTTAAATGATTGTGGGATATATCATGAACAAATGAAAAAATTATTTGATTCGTATAAAGACAAGAGTCCGTCCTTAAAGGACAATAATATTGCAACCAAGCACATTATTAATTTTTCACTCGAATTCTTCGTTCTTTAGATTTGGGTGTGGACTTTGACTTATGATTTTAATCAAATTAGACATCCCAGATTAATCAGGGAATACTATATTCATTTTTGGAATAACTATCCGCTTGAATCTAAATGCCAAGTCATAGTGGAATGTCTTAAAGGCATGAGAAAAGAGGAAGAAAAAGTTTCAATCTCTACAACTATAATTCTCACTAATCTTGCTGAAGTTCTTAAATAAAAAATTAAAAAAGAAAAATCCCATTTAAATACTGAACAGCTTAAAGCCGCAATTATGAAAGAGATGCGTCTTCAGGTTATGTCAACATTCAGAATAGGCAAAACCGAAAAGATGGATCTCGCTAACACTCCAACAGTTGCCATAAAGGGCAAATGAGAAGATAAAGTAAAGGAGGATGATAGAAAAACACCCACTCTTATTGACTATGATAATGATTTTATGAATTCCCAAGGATATACCCCTCTTAAAGGTGACGTTTCTATTAATGAAGATTTACTTAATGATGATATGGAGATACACCTCCATGACAGTGGTAATATGTTGTATAACTTGCTTTAAGGAAATGATCGGATACAACCGAATCATCGGATAAAGCCGACCCTGAAGAAGTGATGCATGTTATGACGTCACGAGGATATTATGTACAGTAACGATGATGCATGTAATGATGTCAATGTAAATTATTAAAGTTGTAAATAGTTTAGGTTGTGTTGAAATCCTAATTTCAAGTTCGGCCTCTATATAATGAGGTGCAGACCCAGTCTGTTGGGTACCCTTGAATGACCCTCGCATCCACCCTAGACCTCCCCAATTCTCTAGACTTCTCCTATGTCTCTATATTCTCCTACATTCCTTTTCCACCTACCTCTTTTGTCCATAGCCTTAATTTCTCTTGTAAATATTCTTCGTCTCCTTCCCAGTGCAATCATCTCTCTTGTATAATATCTTTGAAAGTCTTCTCTTACTATTGTACAAACTTTCATATAAATAAAAGCTTTCTTGGTTTGCTTGTGATATCTTGCCCGATCTTGCCCATTCTGCCCATTCTGGTAGGAGAAGTCTAGAGAATTAGGGAGGTCTAGGGTGGATGCGAGGGTCATTTGAGGGTATCCAACAGACTGAGTTTGAATCTCATTATATAGAGGCTGGACTTGAAATATATATATATATATTCAAAGAGTTATGGAATTGTCGTCAATTATGTGCATTTTCTTTCTTCCCTTTTTCTTTTGGGAAATTACAAATATCAATATTCAAAATTGGTTAACCATTTATTGTGATGTATGTGCATCAGTTCTGTTAGTCGACACTTTGAAATTTTGTGAGTGATGTTTGAGGGCTATTGCTCATTGCAATAATTAGAACTTGGGTTCTCAACTAAGAAGCACGGATACGAACATGGGTGTCGTATCCGATATGATACGGACACGATGATACGACAAAATCTCAAAATATAGGATACGGGTACGACGAGGATACGTCTAATTAAAATAATTATATATATTTATATATATATATATATATATATATATATATATATATATATATATATATATATATATATATATAACAACAACATCAATAATAACAAATAACTAAGACATAGCAAACATTACTTAAATTGTGAACCCCAAAGGCAGCAAGTCAGTAACAGAAGACATAGCAGCCAGCGACACAGCATCAGACCAAAAAAAAAAAACCCCCCAAAGGCAGCAAGTCGGCAACACAACAAGAAGACAAACAACGTAAGAGGAGTCTAGTAAAATAACAACAACAAAAAATTCTCAAATTATGAAAACCCTAAAACCCTAACCCAATCAAATTTTTTGAAAGTACACCACATAGAGTAGAAGAAGAAGAAGTAAGAGGAGCAATAGCAGATCTGAAAAAAAAAAAAATTGAAGCAACAAGAACCTGCAAGAGACTGGGCAACAATCGAAGGTCCAGATCCAGGTCACAGTCGCAGGTTAGTCTTTCTTCCTCTTCCCTCTTTTTCTTCTTCTCCTCCTCTGGTCCTTTCGAGCTCGTTCTCTTCTCTCTCTCTCTCTCTCTCTCTCTCTGTCAAACTGTGTCATCAGGCAAACGACTTTTGTTTTTTCTTTTTCAAGCCAAACGACGTAGTTTGGCTTTTTTTTTTTTTTTTTTTTTTTTTTTTTTTTTTTCCGTTTCAACCCTCTAAGTTTTTAAAATAACAAAAATACCTCCGCTGTATCCCTTTAGTATCTTCCGCGTATCCGAGCCGTACCTGCCAAAAAAAATCAAAAGTCACTGTTCTAGACACTTATACAAATGTTGAACACATGTCTGACTGTTGGACACATATATCCGTGTTAAACACGTGTACAATACTGCCATGGCGACCCCCTGATGAGTATCCGTGCTTTTTAGATTCTCAAGCACTAGAATGTACGATCAAATCCGAGTCAAGCACTTTTTGCACATAATGCTATCAAGTGCACTTTTCTCGTTTGATGGGACTAACATACGGTAGTTTGCCTTCCTTATTGAGCACTCGTGTGTAAGTGCAGCAAGTTGTCCACTGCCAACGACTTTCCCATAGAGCCTATTTTTGGGAAATAGTAAATGCTATTCTTTTTGTAAAATTATGCTATTGATATTATTGGTATTGTTTCGCTTTGTTCATAAAAGTAGCAATATTGCGGTCATTTCAAGCGTTGCAAATCTTCTGGGATTTTTGTCAGGTCTTGATATGCTTTCTCCTTCTTGAGCTATTTTTTTGATACACTTCCATTAGTTATAAAGCCTTGGTCTATTAACATGGTTCAAGGTATCGGCTGAGACCAATATGACTCGGCTGAGTCGTATCCATCTCGGCCATGGCCGATACGATAACGATACCCGCAACAAAACAATCCCGAATCGAACCTAAATCGGTTTCGTCTTGGCCAAAATCGGTACAACTCGGGTGAGACAGCGATTCGTCACCGATTCGAACCGATTTATCAATGATTCGAAATAATTCATTCCAACAGAATCAACTACGAACAAATAAGCTTTCAAAACACAGACCAACGGAGAAAAAATGCCAAAAAAAGGCACGAGAGATGTGATAGAAGATTAACCCTAAATCAGCCCCTTTTCCCTTTTTCTCCATGATATAAAAAGATGAAGAATTAGAAATTACACACAACCTGTACAACATCCAGACCAAAAGCCCTTGTAGTTGTTGTTCTTTCACTTCCTCTTTCTTTTCCTCTTCATCTTCATCACAGATGCAAAAGCCCTAGGAGACGGAGTAGGAGTAGCAGTAGCGGCAGACGCTGCTATCGAACGATGTAGCAACCTTCAAGAAACCAGATCCAGACACTTCCCCCTCTCTCTCTCGCGGTCGCTGGTGTTACTCGTCGTCTCCCATCATCTTTGTTCTCTCTCTCGCAATCGGTGATGTTTGAGAGTTGAAGAGAGAGCATTTGGGTCAAAATAAGTGAGACTTAGGGCTTTTTTAGGAATGAGATCCTAAAATTTATTCCCCCCCCCCCCATTTCTCTTTGTTTTTTTGGTTTGGGTCTAATTTTTTTAATTATATAATTTTTAGTATTTATCATATAATCTAATTAGAACTTAACTTCTTAAGTTTGTTTTTGTATATGTATTGAAGATCTAATAATTAAATATATATAATGGAGAAAATACATATAATTTCTAATTAGATACATAATAAATAATAAAATATAGAATTTCTTTATAAATATATTTTCATTTTTAAAGCTATTAAGTTAACCATATATATACACTTATATTTTTTTATAATTTTTAAAAATTACAAATTAAATTATATTAACCTTGAATATAGATGATAATAAATATATTTCGGTAGTATCCTTATTATTCTTTTTTGCAATGATTAATGTGTTAAATAATGTCTTTTAGGGATATGATGCATTAATGATAATGTTTACATTTATTATAATTTTTTTGAGCCTTTTATATAGTTTTTTGGGCGTATCGGCCGATACCATGCTACGACGCCGCGACTGATGTGTCTCAATGGCCCCCGAGTCAAAGACCGATACCGCGACCTTTAACCATGTCTATTAATTTAGGTATGAGAAGTATCAAGTCTGTTATGGAGGAGACGAGGAACAGAGAAAAGCCAACTACACGGATATGGTAAGAGGACTTCTTTTAACATTTTTTACGGAACTCTGACCTTATTATTTCTTATACCTGCCATTGTATATTTACTCAAACTAAGTTTAATGTTCGACTTGAAATTACTCTCACAAATTTAAAGATAGATACAATGCATATGATTTTTTGGGTTCACTAAGTTTACGACATTATGTCATTCACCTTTATTTCTTTATTTGTTGGGTCTATCTCTATAATAGAAGGCAGAAGCTAAATACAGTCAAGTTTAAGAAAATAGCCGCAAGCGGCATTGCCCTTAGCTGCTTATGCAAACTATGTTGTGATTTCAAGACAAAGAAGTACAAAATCACCATGTCATTTAAATTAGTTTTTTCGTTTTTAGCGCATATTTTAGATTAAGCTGGACATCTAATGAGTCAACATATTATGCGTTGCCTTTGGATAAAAAGGCAGCAGTTCAATGAATGTTGGATTTTAATTGAACTTTTAGACTGAGAAGATTTGCAACTTCACACTCTTGAGGTGGTCATGTTCATTAACGAGGTTATTGCTTAAGCATGACTACTATAGTGCACATATCAACTGATGCTCCTTCACCGTCCCCCTCTCCGTCTCTCTCTCCCCAATTTTCTAATTCCCTCTTCTTTTGCTAAATTATTGATAATGAATATGTTGAATTTAAGTGCTAAATTTGCTGCTTGTTTGAATATGTGGAATCTATGAGACAAGTTTTTCTGCTACGCTTCATTTCAGCCTATATTTTATTTGAATATTATAATTTTTTTACTTTAGCTTTACTTATATGCTCCATATCTCTTAGCTTTACTTATATGCTCTGTTCTTGGTTCTTGCTTTCTTGTTACCAAATTTTCTATATTGAGTTTTTGTGCCTTTTTGTGAATTTGTGCTTTTTTTTCACATGGGTTTTGTAGTGTGTAATGTGAAACTAGCTAATGGTCTGCAGTGAGCTTAGGTTTTAACTGCCAGCATTCTGATTGAATATATCGATGGGTACAGTGATGTGTTTATTGTCTTAATTATGTAGGTATCTGGAAAACTTTCAAAGTTGAAGACTACCATTGATGTAGGATTGGTTCACTGTGGCAATTTGTTGCAGACCATTGACTATCAGTTTGCACGAACAAAGTCACATTCGCTTTTTAAAATATTGTAGATGCATAGGGTGAGTTGCTCTAAGATCCATTTATAAATGAACCCAACAATATAAATTTTGAAAGGAACATTCATAGTTGTGCTAGGTATAAGGTTGTGTTTTCGTTTTTATGGTGATGTGATGTTCCTGGTCGAGTTATAAATCAGGATTTTGGGCTTCGAAAATCTGATAGAAGTTCGACGATGTGAAGCTTAGAGCCCATGCAGTTGTCTTTTTGTAATGGTTTATTGTTTTAGTTGTTTGCTGATATTATTATTGTTGGAGTATAGATAGTCTAGGTTTATTAGGATTTCTTTTCCCTTTTTTACCCTTACTATGATTTTTATATTTTGCCTATATATACGGGGTTTTACTCTTAATTTGAGTATCCCATTTTTTACTCACAAATATTTCTAGTTGGTATCAGAGCCACTAACCCTAACCCTAAACATAGCCTCCGCCAATCATCGCAATTAGCAAAACAAACCAGCCGTTGCTCACCCAACTCCGATAGCCGGTTCCTTGTAACAGTTCTCCAATAAACTGCCCAGCCACCATTACAGACCCATAACACAAACAGCCAAATCACAAAATCAGCTATACCCACCAACCAACATACTCCAGCCAAACCAGTCACAGCCAAACCAGATTGCACTAGCGACAACCCAGCAAAGAACAACAAACCAACAGCCTAACCGAAAAGAAAATCCACTGACTGCCTCCATTAAAACTACTAACTAACTCGAACACCATTATTCGAACACCATAACACCGAAACATCAAAACCGACAACCAAAGCCCGACACCGACTGCCTCCATCAAGCACCGATTGCCTCTATTCCACAAACCGAACCAGTCTGCCAAACCATAAAGCACCGACCATCCCTTTAATCAAAATATTAAATCAACCCAGACCAGCCCAGCAACCCATTATTCGAACCAACCCAGCGGCCCACTGCTCACTGCCCAACCTGGGTCATTGTCCAGTCCACTCATCAGCCCACTGTCGGGTCACTTTTTCGTTGTAGCTTCGTCCTTCGCACACTTCATCACAGTGCTACCAAGTTGCAGTATCTAGGACTCTTTTTAGGAGGGAATGAATCCTCTTCTCTGGTGATCTGCTTTTGATGCAGTAGATCATTTATTTATATTTATTGGATTTCTGGGCACCGTGACTTGATTATTTGGGAGCTTTTTGGACCTTCCTTATTTGTCGCTACTGTTCGACTGAAGGTATATTGTTCTCCCTTATTTTATTCCTCTATTTATCTTAGAGTTATTTTTCTGTCACGGGTGCCCTAGTATTGTTGTTGATATGACTACTACTGAGGGAATTGAGAACCCTCCTGTTGACACCTCTACCGTTGAGACATCTATGAGTACTTCCACTTTTATATTTGACCAGTATACAGTGCCTACTAGCACAGTTGCATTACTAGCATTACCGGGCATGATCTCTCAAAAAGTTACGGCACAATTGTTGAATGATCGTAACTTCGCTGAGTGGTCACGCTCATTCCAGCTTTTCTTAGGCCGTGTAGGGAAGCTTGGTTGGCTGACGGGATCTCACCCAAAGCCAGCTGATGCCGACCCTGGATATTCTGCGTGGTTCTCTGAAAACTGTGCCATTCTTGGATGGTTATTTGGCTCAATGGAGCCCTCTGTTTGCAGGATCCACCAGTTTTATAGCTCTGTTCCGAAGCTATGGAGCGCATTATCAGAGATGTATTCTCAGTCAGGACGGGGAGTTTGTGTTTATGAGCTTTCTCAGGAGCTCTCATATGCTCGGCAGGGAGATATGACCGTTCAGGATTATTATGACTATTTGACCCAGCGCTGGCTTGAGTATGAGTCTCTACGTCCTCTTGCTGCTATTCCGAAGATAGAGCCCGAGGGAGCAGCATTCTTGCATACTCGAGAGCAGGAGGATAGGATTCACAAGTTCCTTATGGGGCTTCGTGATGAGTTTGAGGGACCTCGTTCTCAGATCTTGTCGATGTTGACACTTCCTTCTCTTTATGAGGTGTATGGGATGATTGAGCAGCATGAGCGTCGAGTCCGTATTGCATCACTTCCAGTTGCAGCTTTTCCTCCTTTGATTGACCAGATGGCCCTTGCAGCTGCTGTAGGGTCCCGTTCAGGATCCTTAGTCAGGGATAGGCAACGCTCAGACCAGCGCCGTCAGGGCGCCACAGATCAGCGCAGACGGGGAGATTCCCGTCAATGTGATTATTGTGGCCGACCAGGACATCTCAGGGCTACTTGCTGGAAGCTCCATCCAGAGCTTAAGCCACCTTCTCGCAGCCGTACTGTTGCTATTGCTGAGGTACCACCGTCCACTGCCGCCACTCCTGCTACTGCTCCTCCTTGGCAAAGTGATATGGATGCTATCACTTCCCGATTAGATATACTTATGTCTGCTCTGACTTCTCAGAGTCTGACTATTGCTACTGTCACCACTACAGGTATATCTCGTGCCTTTCACGCTTGTGCCAGTTCATCTCCCCTTTGGATGTTGGACTCGGATGCGAATGGTCACATGACAGGTGAGACCCATCACTTCACCACTTTTGACGAGCCATTACATACACAGGTTCAATTAGCAGATGGAACACATGCCCCTATTGTTAGTAGGGGTACAGTCCGTCTCCCAGATGGCCTTACATTACATTCGATTTTTCATGCGCCAAAGTTGGCCATGAATCTATTATCTGTACATCAGTTAGCCAGAGATTTTCACTGTGCGGTTGTATTCTTATCTGATTCGTGTTATTTGCAGGACCTGAGTACCAGGAGGATTATTATCAAGGGACATGAGAAAGATGGACTGTATTATCTTGGCAATCCATCTCCAGTTTCACCAATTCCTTCACCTGCACCTGCTTTGTCTTTTTTTGTCCTAGCTTGCATGCTAGTATTTTACCTAGTAGTTGTCGTTATGATTTTTCGTCACAAACTGTTCAATTGTGGCATGACCGTTTTGGACATACAAATTTTAAATATTTATGTATGTTGTTTCCTGCTTTGAGTAATGCTTGTGTTGGTGGTAAACTTGATTGCGTTATCTGTTCCCTATCAAAACATGTTAGGGCCAATTATATTCCTCGCATGCACCAGTCACCCAAGCCATTTGACCTAATACACTCTGATATTTGGGGACCCTCTCCCGTTACTGCTCTGTCAGGTGCCAGATATTATGTGACATTTATAGATGATCATACCCGTTGTACTTGGGTCTACCTTTTGCATAGGAAGTCTGATGTGCTCCCTATAATCACTCAGTTTTTACAGATGATTAAGACACAATTCGATGTCATTGTTCGTGCTCTTCGTTCGGATAATGCCAAAGAATATGTGTCTGATGCTTTAGTGTCTCACCTTTCTTCTCAGGGTATCCTTCAGCAACTCACTTGTCCATATACTCCTGAGCAAAATGGTGTTGCTGAGAGGAAAAATAGGAGTTTGATAGGGATGGTACGTTGTCTGCTTAGAGGCATGAGGGTACCAAAATCTTATTGGCATTTTGCTGTTTTGACTTCTACCTTTCTGTGCAATCGTACGCCGAGTCGTGTTCTTCAGCATAAGGCTCCCTTACAGGTCTTATTTCCTGAGCGGACACTTTTTCCGGTCCCCCCTCGTGTTTTTGGATGCACATGTTTTGTTCAGGATCGGTCTCCTACTCGTCATAAACTTGATGATAAAGCGATTCGTTGTATCTTTGTGGGCTATTGTCATCAATCTAAGGGGTATCGATGTTATGATCCTATTAGGCGTCGTATGTATCACAGTCTAGATGTTACCTTTCTTGAGCATATTCCTTATTTTCCTTTCAGTCCTTTGTCTGCCCCTCCAGTTGATGATACTCCCTTTGATTTTCCATTACCACAAGAGTCAGAGTCATTGATCACTATCCCTACAGGGTCATCCGTTTTTCCTCCAAAGGAGTCACTCATCCCTGTCAGTACAGAGTTACCAGTCTCTCTTCCTTTGCAGGTGTATGCTCGTTGTCCTCGCTCTCATCACCCTGCTGATATCCCCTCTACCTCAGGCGATGCAGGTAATACTTCTCAGTTTGTTGAGCATATTGATGCACCTGTTGTTAGTACTGATGAGATTACAGGTGCTGAGCCAGTTACTTTACCTGATAAGATATTATCAGTAGAGGATGGTGATTTAGGGCGTCGTTATCCAAGGCGTGATCGCCGTCCAGTTGATCGATATGGTTGGACCGCAAAGATTTTATATCCGATCTCTGCTTATGTTTCTTATGGTAATCTGTCTCCCACATTTCGAGCTTATACTATGGCCTTATCAGATACGCTGGTTCCTCGCTCTATTTCGGAAGCTATGCGGGAGCCCCAGTGGGTTCTTGCCATGCAGACAGAGATGGACGCTCTTCAGCGTAATCATACATGGGATCTTGTCTCCTTACCTTCAGGGGTGAAGCCTGTTGGCTGTCGCTGGGTTTACACCCTGAAGTTTCTTGCGGATGGTACTATTGATCGTTACAAGGCTAGACTTGTGGCGAAGGGCTTTACTCAGGTACCAGGTCGTGATTTTGGTGCTACATTTGCCCCCGTGGCAAAATTGACTACTGTTCGGTTAATTATTTCTCTGGCTGCGGAGTACTCTTGGCCTCTTCATCAATTAGATGTGAAGAATGCATTTCTTCACGGTGATCTGGACGAGATTATTTATATGGATGCACCACCGGGCTTTCGTGGTGAGGGGGAGTATGCTGGAAAGGTATGTCGACTGCGTAAGTCTCTTTATGGACTGAAACAGTCGCCACGAGCCTGGTTATCTCGCTTCAGTGATGTAGTCATACGATTGGGGTTCACCAGGTGCCATTCTGATCATACCTGCTTTATTCGACGGAATACTTCTGGACAGTGTGTCATCCTTCTGGTATATGTTGATGATATTATTATTACTGGTGATGGTGTTTCTGGGACTGCGCAGGTCAAGATAGACCTTGGGAAGGCCTTCGATGTGAAGGATCTTGGATTTCTGCGATACTTTCTTGGGATTGAGGTTGCCCGTAGAAGCAAAGATATTGTTCTTTCTCAGAGAAAGTATGTTTTGGATCTTCTTTCAGACACTGGGATGTTGGGGTGCAAACCGGCATTATCACCTATGATTCCAAACCTGAAGCTTACTGCTGAAGGTGAGGAGTTGAAAGATCCGACAGTTTATCAAAGATTGGTAGGTAGACTTATCTACTTTGCCAATACTAGGCCGGACATTTCATTCGCAGTCAGCCGAGTTAGTCAGTTCATGCATAGGCCATGTCAGCCTCATCTTGATGCAGTTTATCATATTCTTCGGTACCTCAAGTCTTGTCCTGGACTTGGGTTGTTTTATGCATCAGGATCTCAGACCGGTTCTCTAGCCTGTTATTCAGATTCAGATTATGGTGGAGCATGTGATGGTCGATCTACTATGGGTTTCTGTGCTTTTCGAGGGACTCATCTTATCTCTTGGAAGAGCAAGAAGCAGGCAGTTGTCGCCCGCTCGTCCGCAGAGGCAGAGTATCGGGCATTGGCACTTGGCACATGTGAGATTATCTGGCTACGATCGATTCTTGACGAGTTGGGTTTTTCAGTGACCTCTCCATCCACATTATATTGTGATAATCAATCTGCTATTCAGCTCGCTTCTGACTCTGTACTATATGAGAGAACGAAGCATATAGAGATCGATGTTCACTTTCTTCGGGAGAAGGTCAGCAGTGGTCTTGTTACTCCATCGTTTGTGGGGACCAGTGATCAAGTTGCGGATGTTTTTACCAAACCTGTCACTCTGTCTATTCTTCGGGACTCCGTTGTCAAGCTTGACTTAGTTGACATTTTTGCGCCTAGCTTGAGGGGGAGTGTTGGAGTATAGATAGTCTAGGTTTATTAGGATTTCTTTTCCCTTTTTTACCCTTACTATGATTTTTATATTTTGCCTATATATACGGGGTTTTACTCTTAATTTGAGTATCCCATTTTTTACTCACAAATATTTCTAGTATTATAAAGGTATATAATAGTTTACTTTTGGTGGCAGTGGTGACCACAGCTGATTCAGACAATATGCCCCATTAGATATCATGCGTTCGAAAAATGTTGACTTTTGTGTTATTTAAAATGAGTTCGATAATTTTTCATTTACACAACTTTTGGATGGAAACAAATTTTTGGTCCTTACAAATTCCTTGGGTGCGAAACTACACCGCATTAAAAGTTTGTTGGGGTTAGCCGATGGTCTTTACAAATATGTCCTTTGTGTGGCTTGTCATTGCAAAGAATTATTTCATTTTTCTAAGCAGTTTCAAGGCATTCTTATTCAATTCATCTCCTCATGTAATCTATCATAAACTTGCTTATCGTTTGATTTTCATCCATCTATGTCAGAAGAAGTGTATGAGGGCATGGTGCTTTACTGTTGTTTTTCCCCATTGCACCAGTTGCATATTGTCTTATAGTATCTTACCTGGTTCAAGTGTCATTTTTAAGTTCACGCAGTTCTATAAAATATTTGATTAATGAAATATTGCATGGTGACTTAGTATCATGAAGCAAATCCTGGTGTTTATACAATTGTTATGTTTCCATTCCTTTTTGCCGTCATGTTTGGAGATTGGGTCCATGGTATATGCTTGCTTCTTGCGACACTTTACTTCTTAATCAGGGAAAAAAAACTTTTCAATCCGCTAATCACAAAATGGTTCAGTTCCATACTTTTGGGGCAATTGTCTTCTATTGAAATATGTCCCATAGCTTGTTACCCATGAATGTAATCTTGACTTAACCGAAACAAACAAAGCACAAATAAATATTTATTTTGCAAGTTTATTTTAGAAAGAGTGGATAATAGGAACAATTACTTTTCCTTATCTCTTCCACATTCTTGTCTCTCTTCGTCACTCTTTGTTTATCTTGAATAAGTGTACAATTTTGTAATGAGATGTGGTCATGTGTATTGAGTATTATCCACCTCTATTAGTGTTTCCAACAAGAAGCAACAAATAGAACTCTTGTTCTCCACTATTGTTCATACTTTTATATAGCCTTGCTCAATGGCTCACGGTCTAGGTTATTGATGATGAAATAATTTAGGTAATAGCTCAAATATGTGTTTTATGTTTTGTTTATTCCAACATGTCAACATTAAAATGGAGAATATAAAGTGTTGTTTTTAGTTTTTTCATGATAGATATTTTATAATTTTAGCTAAGCTAAACCAGAAATTTATTCCCTAGCTTTGCCAATGAATACTATTAAAAATAAATTTCTTTTAAGAGTCCACTTATAAAACAAAAAAGCTTACATGAATGTTTAATGTTATCTAAGTTTTAGTGTGAGAATTAATGTCGTAAAAATTAGCATAAAAGTGAACAATAGAACCTAATTTTTAATGTTATTTCATGTCTAGGTGTTTCTTGCCAATTTTGATAAAGTCACATGGCGAATGTATTCCATTTGGTTGTGGGAAAGGGGGAATGTGGCTACTCACATATAACTGTTACTTCAAGATCTTCTGTGAAAAATAAATTACCGTGTGCAGTTATATTTTTTGACATTTCTGCAATTATGCTAAGAGACACGAGATATAAGGAGGGAATCGAGAATGATGTATTTGAGCCAACTTGAAATATTATTTGTTTTAGTATTTTTTTGGGTTTAGTGGTTTTGTCGCTAATTATTTATTAATGTTTACCAAACAAGTGGATTTATAAAATTGTGGTTTACGACTTTAATATATATGATTTTCTATAAAATACATTTCACGTGCAACGTACGTGTGCATTAACTATTATGTATATATGTATGTGTAGTGATGTGATCCAGTACTCACACCCCTTTTGTAGTTGCTCTAAAACAACCACACACACCCCTTTTGTAGTTGCTCTAAGTCTCCTTACATACACCATGCAGAAATCCCTAAATCACCCGCATGTTTAAAGATAGTACTATCAAGTAGATGTGGTCTAGCACTCACACCCCTCATGTAGTTGCTCTAAAACAACCACACACACTCCTTTTGTAGTTGCTCTAAAACAACCACACACGCCCCTTTTGCAGTTGCTATAAGTCTCCTTGCATACACCATGCAGAAATCTCTGAATCAACCACATATTTAAAGATAGTACTATCAAGTGAATGTGGTCTAGCACTCACACCCCTTTTGTAGTTGCTCTAAAACAACCACACACACCCTTTTTGCGGTTGTTC
Source organism: Ilex paraguariensis (assembly GCA_963454935.2). NCBI lineage: Eukaryota > Viridiplantae > Streptophyta > Magnoliopsida > Aquifoliales > Aquifoliaceae > Ilex > Ilex paraguariensis. Next base: position 172,763 of record CAUOFW020001725.1, on the reverse strand, counting down.
TAAATCTCCTTACGTATACTATGCAGAAATCTCTAAATCAACCACATGTTTAAAGATAGTACTATCAAGTGGATGTGGTCTAGCACTCACACCCCTTTTGTAGTTCCTCTAAAACAATCACTCACACCCCTTTTGTCGTTGCTCTAAAACAACTACACACACCCCTTTTGTAATTATTCTGAGTCTCTTTATGTACATCATGCAGAAATCAATAACAAATGGAGACTGATATGCAAATCAGTTTCATTGAGAGCTTCGATGATTGATGTATCATTCATATCTTTCTCTCTCTAACACACGCACAGTTCGTGAATGAAGATATGGACTCATAAATTCCATATTTAGAGTAAACTACAATATCAAATTTATTTTTTCCGGTATTTTTATTTGTCACATTTGTGATTATTTTTATTATATTTATGAGTATTTTTACTATTGTTGTAATATCCAAAAAAATAGTAAAAAATAGATACCACAACAATAGTAAAAATATTTACAAATGTGATAAAAATATCTACAAATATGATAAAACACTTACAAAAATAATAAATTTTTAATTATAAACTGATCTATAAAAATTATAAAAATACTATTTAAAATAATAAATTTTGAAGTTATTGTACCGAATTTTTTTTTTTTTTAGGACCGTAGTCTAATCTTTCATATTTATTACCACCCAATGAGAATGAAGGCACAGATTAGTACAAGCAATGGACAAAGGCCAGCCTGATGAGGTTGAATTGTCAACACAAACATGGCTTGTCTGAAATTGAAAAGGTTGTTGGTGGTCCTTGTGAGTAACTCTCATCAATAAATAGGATTTAAACTGAATCTCACGTCTTATATTCGAATCGATTAAAAATTAAAAATTTAATTCAAAAATATAATGTCATTGAAATAACTCAAATATATTTAAATCTGATTGTGATATCTTTAGAATATGTACAAGTCTATGAATCGAAGTCCATCTGGGTCCAGACCCCATTCAATTCTTTCGTACCTTTTGTTCATTGTTGTTTTTAAGCTGACTCAGTCCAAGTCTTTGCATAATTAACTGGTTTCCGATTTGTGAAAGAGATGCCATGTACTGAGATATCTATGTACTGTCCATGTTGGGTCATTTCAATAACGATTTGACCACGATACTGAAAAAAAAAAAAATCTGTACCCCTAAAATTTTCATACATTAATAAGTATTTTTATAATTTTTATTAAAATTTGATGCAACCTCTTCAACTATCATCGATATAAATTTTTAATTACTATGTACCTAATAGATATATTGTATTAAACTACGTTAGATTTTTTTGTAATATTTTTATTATTTTTCTATGTTTGAATTTCTATCTTCCGTCCCATGTATTAATTATTTGTGGGCGTTTTCATTACAATTGTAATAACTATTTTTATTATTTTTTTTGGTACAAAAAAATTATCACTTTTAATAATGATTTATTACATTTATGAGTATTTTTATAAATATTGTTGTAACTATTTATATCATTTTTTTCAGTAATATGACAAAAAATATCAGACTGTATCCACCTATTTACGGAAGTGTTGCATTGGCCATCGCCTATTAGATCCTTATTCTCACCAACAAAACGGGGTCGCGGAACACAAACATCGGCCTATTGTTGAAACTGGTCTTGCACAAATGGTTCATGTTTCTGTTCCTCAATATTTTTGGGATTTTGACAGTCTATTATCTGAGTAATTTGGCTGCCCACTCCACTATTGAAGAATCTTTCACTTTTGGAAAAGCTTCAAGCAAATTAAACTGTTAATCTTTTAGGCATATAAATTTTAATGGAACCTTTTGATGCAATTGTGAATTTACAGTGCCGTTATTTCATGATTATGATATGAAACAGCGATGTCTCTTTCTTTTTTGAAGATAAACAATATGCAAAATTGAATTACATTTTGTTTAGAATTGAACAAAGTGACATGAACCGAATTAAATAATATTTTGAGAACAATGGTTTATTATATTCTGAGTAGGATTTTGAATAAAGAACCTAATATATATTTTTAAATAATATATTCCGAGTAGATCAATAATATTATTTAGACCTAATTTGACGATAGAATTTACTCACCTAATGTATAACAGCCATTGGATTAATAACGGATCCCAAATCCACATTCAACCTAATAGTTGTGACGTATTAAGTAAGCAAATTAGGTCAAAATTGCATTGCTTATAAAGATAAGTTAAGAAAGAATCGATTTAGATGATTTATATGTTGGTAGAGGATTGATTACTGCACCGAGATCGTAGTGCAAGATAGACTGAAATTAACTTTGAATGATATTGAGAAAAATAAAAATAATAGCTTGCAATTTGACAGATCATATGATCTTTAATAAATCACAATGGCCGAACATGATTCCTTTAGTCGTATTCAAATAGTTTAGATAAGGGTTTGTTGAGCTGAGTTGCTTTGAAATTCTTTGTGCAAAGCATTTTCTTTTTCATAATAGACCATAATACTCAGTCTAATGGAATTGTGATCTTAAAGGAGTTCTCCTATAGTTTAATGGGTGAAGGCGAATTTATTGGTCTCATCTACTCATTAATAGCTTGGATTGTTTCTATGTAATAGTAGATAGAAGCATCGCTTGTAAGGAGTCCAATTAAAACAAGAAATATAGGTATGCCAGCCATCCACACTAGACTAAAGAGGGTTTTCCAATAAAGCCTCAACTAGGCAGACCAATTCAAAAACCTCCCAAAAATCAATTGAATAGACCATCAATTGTTTGAGTTGGTCTGTATCAAGGTATATATGATCTGAAAGGGTGGGCCATGATGTTGCTTATTTACACAGGATGACAGGAGTAAAGGAATACAAAAGAACTACATAGTGACTATTCAATTTCTTCCGCAAAACACAGTACAAGTGAGAAAGCTCGACTATCACAGGCATATAATTTGAGATGTCCACGTCTCACCTTATCCAACTTGATAGTCTTTAAGCTGCTTTCACTCATTCTTGGATTAATCTGGCTGTCTAGTTATATATAGCTATGCATGTGTTAGCTCAAGGAATTGTAAGAGGAGATGGCATTAGTTCTTGACATTGAAAAGATAATTTTGACTCTTGTGCTCATTTGGTGTATACTGATATGCTTTGAAGCAACTGGCATCCATGCTCAGCCTGGATATCCTCCTAAAGAGGAAAGTAAGAGTGTTTTTTCTTCATGTTTTGTATTCATTTTTTGCCTTCAAGCTTGAAAGTGTTTTGTTTGAAAGTCTTAAGTACATAGCCTCTCAATACATCCCCACTTCACTCAAATCAAGATAGTTTGGTTGATTGTTTAATATCCTTGGTGAAGTTCAAGCTAACTCCTGAAAATCAGCAACTTGTGCAAGCATGGAACTTTCCTAGTTCTTGTTTAGAATGATTGATTCTTGTAATTTAAGGTTTCGGAAGAAGGATTTGGTTGGAAGTGTTGGCTCAAGGCCTTTACTTCCGTCGAAATTCTTTATGTGCAAGCCTTATTGCGATGCAGTGCTTATATGTTCTCCATGTACACTTTTGGAAGGGTCATCCCTTTGCTTGTATATCTATATCTTTTGTTTAATGGAATTACTTTACTTTCCAAAAAAAAAAAGATGATGTAAAACGAGCCATTGAAACCTTTTTTCTCTGTTTGTTTCTTGGTGGCAATTGGGGGCATTCCCATTGCCTATTGGCTTCTGAGACTTAATTGGTCACATGCATAAGTTGTCCTAGGGGCTTTGCTCTTTCTGCTAGGACAGATTGCCTAATTACTAAGCTTTAATATGGCTGTTATTAGAAATCCAGAAACAACCTTAGGCACTCCAAAGAGGTAAGAATTTACAGTATCTTGGGAAAACGAAACAGAGTGCCAATAAAATTGGCCAAGTTTTCCCTTTTCCTGAGTTAAGTGTACCAACCATAAAATTGCATGGATATTATTGTGAAGTTATTGCAATGAAATCTTCCGGAAGTTGGATGAAAATTATATGCCTTAGAGTTTTATTGGTCTTCTTGTCTTGGTCAAATTTTTGGCAATTGAATTCCTCTCTCTCTCTCTCTCTCTCTCTCTCTCTCTCTCTCTCTCTCTCTCTCTCTCTCACACATGTAGTGAAGAAATCTGGATAAATAAATATAGAACTTTTCTAAGGATTGTTTAATATGAGCTCTATTTAAGGTTCAACTTGTAGGGATATTCTGTTGAAGTTTTGAATAAGAACTCCTAAATGCCTGATCTTATTTCTAAGTATTGCACATTTAACAACAAATTCCTCAAATCTCAAAGATTGCCCTTATTCTGATTTTCAGCATGTCTATCCATATGTACATAAATGCGTACTTGTTGAACTTTATCCAACTAATCAATGAGTTTGATCTGTGCAGTTAATGCTCTTCGTGATATAGCTAAAGAGTTGCGTAAAACAGATTGGAATTTTACTCATAATCCATGTGATAATAGCACGTACTGGGTAACACCAAAAAGGAGTGAAATGCCACTCTACAACAATACTGTCTACTGCAATTGCAATTACAATGGTGGTGAATGTCATGTCACTGATATGTATGCTCCTTTTACACTATAAAAATTCCTCTGTTCTTCTTGGTTAGGGGTTATGAACTTAATGATGATGTTGGACAACATCCTTTTTTTTTTTTTTCTAAATGATATTGAGATTGTGCTACCTAATTTTGAAGGCATAATATGATGAGTAAATCAATGTTCTGTCCGTGATCTTTTTCTTTTTATTTGTTTTAGAAGACAATATTACAATAAACATGGAAAAAGCCTGATTTCATGCTTTATGTGAAAACCTCAAGGTTTTATTTCTTAGTTACATGCCTGTGGATGTCCACTGATCGTATATGATGGATTGTGCATACTACGGCAAATGGCACAAGAATCTAGCGCCAATCCAATATTACTTCTAGTCGTGGACCTCGTGGTGCTAATTTCACAATGACTATTGTTGCAACAATCACAGAACAGCTAAAGGGAATGTGGTTTCACCTCTGTAGTTTGGCTATGTGACGGCTTCTGGAAAATCATATAGAACAAACTATCAATGAGAAAAAACTATACTGGTTATGTGCTTAAAATCTTTTCAGTGTGTATCTCGATTAAAGATTATTAGCCTTTAATTCAAACTTGATAATTCTTTGCACGCAGACTGTCCCAAGCTATTTTATAAGATGCACTAGTACTATCTCATCTGACACAAAGAAAGTCCTTGACGTGTATCACCAAGCCAAGTTAGAACAAGAAATTTAGATGAGGGTCTAAATAACTGAGTAAAAATTTCTTTAATACCTTTTCTTTTCCTCAGTAACATTGCCAACCATGCATACCAACCCAAATTATTTTTGGTATGTGAATTATATACTGCTACGTTCAAGCTGGGAGAGGGCTTCCACCCTTTCTATGCATGTTGTATTCTTTCCATGGTTGGCATGGAGACATTCTGCTCTATTTGGGTGGTCCAATGTCCCATGGAGTTGGTATCATCTGGTTCTTTTTGTAGCATTTCGAAGTAGAATCTGTCTTCTTGAGTAAACCACAAGGAAATATGATAACTAACTTAACAATGATATCAAGTATTGTTTTTTTTTTCTTTTGTGATTTGAAGGAATCTTAAAAACTGAATGCATTTTGAAACCATATGATGAAGTTTTGACATCATTTAAGGTGGTGCTGGTCCAAAAACATATTCAAATTCAAGTGGAAGAAAAAGTTCACAATCTTTTAAAGTCGTGACTTGTATATGACGAAGGATCAAATTTCGTTTCGGTGTTTAGTTTAGGTTAGCTCAGAAACAGAAACTTTCCAGAATAAAGTTTCAGAATTTTGATGCCAAAATAGTGGCCAAAACATCCCAAAATTTCGGCCAAAACACCCCGAAACGTGGGAACTACGATTTTTCATCACTGGTTCGTTTCGGTTTCCATTGAAATGGAAATGATTTGGGTGTTTGGGTGGAAACAACACAAAATTTCAATCCTGGCATATGACCAGGCTTTTCTTTTGGAGCCATATATATACACACGCACACACGCACATAAATTTGTAATGACAATTGAGGAGTTTGGTCTATTGGGACCTTTGGATACATAAAATGTTGCTCTTGTTTTTTCTCCAGGCTCTGTGACTAGAACTTACCCAAGGTTTCACTTTAATTTGTTTATTGCTCTGTCTTGTTAACATTTGGAAAAACTCAATTTTCATATTGACTGAATTTTGCATGGAGCACCTTCCGCAATAACTAATTTTTTTTTGATTCATAAGCAACATTGAAATTTAAGGACCCCTGTTGTTATGCAAACCAGAATTCTTAAAGGGCAGGATCTTGCTGGTGTTCTACCACCATCCTTGGTGAAGCTACCCTACCTCAGGAACATGTATGAGAAGCCTCCAAACTTGTGCATGTTTTCATACATGTTAATCAGTTTTTATGTCTCTGTTCAAATGATAATATTATCTACTGTCTACAGTGATCTCTTTCGCAACTACCTATCCGGTACAATACACCCTGAATGGGCATCTACCAAGTTGGAATATTTGTAAGCTATTTCTGCACTTCATGGTAAAGATTATCCAAATCATGCTACAGGGTCCATTTTGTAGAATTAACGAAATGAGGATTCCATAGGTCTGTAGGGGGAAATCGCTTGTCAGGACCAATCCCAAAGTACTTGGGAAATATAACCACTCTGATATATATGTATGCTCTCTCTCTCTCTCTCTCAAACACCCCTCCACGCCCACGAACACCCACTCTTGAAAGAAATGAATCACTTGATGGTATATAGGTTTTACTTTTATTAAAATTTTGAAATAAAATGAATTTCAGGAGCCTAGAGAGCAACATGTTCAATGGAACTGTTCCAGCTGAGCTTGGGAAACTGTTCAACTTAGTGAACCTGTCAGGCTTTCTCATTTTTAAATTTTAGCACCAATTCTTGCTTTTAGTTGTTTCAATTATCCATAAAAACATTGCATATGCTGGTTTAATACCTTATTTTTCCTTCTTGGTTTGTCTATCATTCTCAATGCCAACAATCTCACAGGAGAGTTGCCAATGAAGGTCTTTAACCTGACAAATTTGACAGAACTGTGAGTATATTGGGGATATTTTCTCTAGAATTTAAATGTGATTTTTTTTGTTATTATTAATTTAGGAATTTGTCGTTGTTGTGGGCTTCTTCAGTAGATTAAGCAGCAACAACTTCACTGGAAAATTACCTAGTTTTCAGAATTTGAAACAACTTCAAAAGCTGTAAGTCAAAACATTCATTAATAAATTAAAATAAGGATAAAATCCATTGGCAATCCTTGAAGTATGCACTCTGTCCCTCATCTTCTAATTGTGTTGCTTGGTTTCAATTTATATTTAAATGGTCCAAGAGCTAATTTCCGTCTAAATAATTAATGGATAAGGCTTTTGTGTCTTCGATAATGACTGTCATGGGTCCACTTCCATTTTGATTATTGGGGCGGAAGTTAGCAATTGAACAATTCATAAACAAACTAGAGACCTTAAGGGCCACAATAACACAAACATAAGTCGAGGGACCACAATGAGATTGAGGGCATACTTCAGTTACCATCCATATATTTTACCTGGAGACTTTTCTGATATAATGTTAATCTATTGATATCTGTTGTCAACAGAGAGATCCAAGCTAGTGGTTTTGAAGGGCCTATACCTTCTAGCCTTTTTGTCTTAAGTAATTTGACTGAACTGTAAGTTAAGCCATTTTTTTTCTTGCTTCTTGGGTTGCATTCCTTTCATACTGTCGAAATAAGGAAAAGTACTGGTAAATGAATATATTCTCAAGGGGATCGTTATGCAGGAGGATTAGCGACTTACATGGAGGGAGTTCAATATTTCCACTGCGAAGCAACATGACAGGGATGAAAAGATTGTAAGGCGTACTAATAATTTGCAAACAAATAAATCAGAATTTTTTTGAATTTGCATTTCCAGCAGTACTATTTGCATGGATTGGTGTATGTTCTAGGATGTTGAGGAGCTGTAACATAAGTGGAACAATTCCAAATTACATAGCACAAATGAAAGGATTGCAATATTTGTAAGTCTACCACTTCCATTTATTTCTTTGTGGGATATATAAACATGTGCATGTAGTATACTGTTTACTTAGACATTCTGTATAGCTATCATGTGTGGGGTCTTGATAGCAACTAGCCGAAGTATGTATAGCTTTGCCAAAGTTAAATGTCCTTGTTATTAGATTTTCTTCTTTGGAAGTGTCATATTTTCTACTTTCCTAATATGTTTTTTTTCCTATTATCAATATCAAACTAATATAAATAGGTGATAGGATGTACACATTCTACACACCAATCTCATTTCTCGATTTCATGCCCTTTTTCTTCCAAATTCGTTGTCTGCACAGTTGGAGGTAGGGCTTTTGTTAATCGACTGCGTTGAAGAAGATGACTGTCTTCTCAGTTCACAACATAACTCGGAAGATCTGGGTCAATTCTTGGGTTTATCAAAAGCCCAATCAAGCTCAGCCCACTTCACTTTTTTTAACTCAAGCCCAAGAGAAGCCGAACAGCTTTTTTAAGGGAAATTTGGAAGATGGTACACCTTTTAACAGTTATTAGGTTGGAAGTCCAAGCGGGAAAAGATTTTGGCTAAAAGTCCATTTGGAAATCAAATGTCTAATATACTCATAACAATAAAATAAATGCACTCATAAAACCTGTTATAAACCAAAATCACAAGCAAAATAATAGCGCAATGAAATAAAAAATATAGAACACATAGAATTTACGTGGTTCAGCTTAACAAACAAGCTTACGCCCGTGAACGCAATATAGCGGCAAGATTTCACTATTCAAAGGTTGGAAATTGCAAAATTTGCGAAACAAAGGCAAGATAACATCCACATGCTCTATTCCAATAACATAGAAATTATGGGAGAAACAAAATAGAGCAAAACCAAATTTTTTCTTATCGAAATTATCCTTGACATCGCCATTGGCAAGCTGTTTGGAGAGGACATAAATTCACCTTCATCTAGACAAACAAAATTCCCTTAAAATACTTGGAGCAATCAAAGTCCAATAATGACAAAAAAATTGCTCCTAATTCCATTAGAATATTGATTCCCAAGTTGACACCAAAAAGTGACATCTTGCATAAGAATTGTTTCCAAAACAAACTTCTCCAAACAATTCCTTTTGAGCAATGGACTGCCCACCGAAATTCTCCAAATAAGAAATCAAAATTAGACTTGAAATACAAGTCATTATCAACAAATCTCCACCTTGACTTGTATTCTATCAAGCCATACAACCAAAGTGAACTTGACCGCTGCTTTCGCTAAATACCAGAGTACTACTCAAGCAGTGCAAACGCCAAGCAATGCTTAAACTTGAGCATTGGTACCGGCTTAGTAAACATATCTGCTGGATTCTTTACTGTAGCAACCTTTTTCACTGTGACAATTCCTTGAGACAATCTCATGAAGGAAGTGATATCTAACATCAATGTGTTTGGTCCTTTCATGATATATTTGATTTTTAATCAAATGTATTGCACTTTGACTAGCATAAAACACAGTAATCACCTCATCTTCCAAGCCTAAATCACATACCAAACCTGTTAACCAAATTGCTTCTTTAACTGTCTTTGATAATGTCATGTATTCTGCCTCTGTGGTAGACAAAGTAACTATAGATTGTAGGATCGCCCTCTAACTTACAGTGTACCCAAATAGAATAAAAATATAACCGGTCAAATATATCCTCTTATCTAGATCACCTGCATAATCAAACTAAACATAACCAACTACTGTAGAATTAATGTCATATCTTCTACCAAATACTAAGCCAACATCTATAGTGCTTCTCAAATAACGAGCTATCTATTTTATAGCTTGCCAATGAACCTTTCTAGGATTAGCCATGTAACGGCTAACCACACTAATTGCCAGTGAAATATCTGGACGAGTGCAAACTATAGTATACATGATGCTCCCAACTGCACTAGAATAAAGAACCTGAGACTTAAACTGCTCCTCATTTTCACTCTGTGGTGATAAAGCTATTGAAATCTTAAAGCGAGCAACAAGTGGAGTACTTGTAGGCTTCAAATTCTACATGTCAAACCGCTCAATAACTTTTTCAATATATTTTTTTTTGAAATAAATACAACATACTTGTTTTCCTATCCTTGTGAATCTCCATACCCAAAATTTTCTTTATAGGACCCAAATTTTTCACCTCAAATTCTGAACTTAATTGTTTCTTCAACCTGTCAATCTTTAACATGTTCTTAGTAGCAATAAAAATGTCATCCACATAAAGTAATAAATATATAAAAGAACTATATGACAATTGCTTGTGATATACATAACAATCATAATTACTCCTAGAGTAATCATAATTTATCATAAAGGTGTCAAAACGTTTATATCACCGTCTTGGAGGCTGTTTCAAACCTTATAATGATTTCTTCAATAAGCAAACATGATCTTCTTTACCTTGAATAATAAATCCCTTTGGTTGACACATGTAGATAGTGTCCTAAAGTTCACCATGTAGAAAAGCTGTCTTTAAATCAAGTTGCCCAAGCTCTAGATTGAGTGAAGCAACCATGGCAAGCAATACACGAATTAAGCTATGTTTCACAACTAGTGAGAAAACTTCATTGAAGTCCACACCCTTTGTCTGATTGTAGCCCTTTGCAAATAACCGTACCTTGTAGTTTAACCCTTGGAATTCCTTTCTTTTTCTTGAAGACCCATTTACAACCGACAACCTTCATGCCCCTAGGCAACTTAATGAATTCTCAAGTCTGGTTCCTATGAAGAGATTCAATTTTTTTAGTCATAGCAACGGCCCAATGTGCAGACTCACTACATGTGATAGCTTCTGCATATGTGGAAGGCTCTTGAACACCAAACTCCTTTGCTATAGTTAATACATAAGCCACCAAGTCTACATACCTATATTTCTGAGGGGGTCTAATTTGCCTCCTCTCCCAACATGTTGCAATTTTATACTTCTCCTCCTTCTGTGGATCGTCACCTGAACTTGAACAAGACAAATTTGAAATAGATTGAATTGGGATACTTTTTGTGAAGCTTCCACTTATAACTCCACCTCCTTGCTATAACCCTGTTCTTTACCTCCTTTCTCGGATAGAACATGGAAGATTCATCAACATCCCTGTTTACTATAAAGTTTGATGATTTAGGATCACAACATCACAATCTATATCCTTTCACACCATTAGGATAACTAATAAATACGCACTTTTTAGCCCTAGGGTCAAGCTTACCATCATTCACATTACAGTAAGCAGTATAACCAAATATTTTTAGATTAGAATAATCAACAGGAGTACCAGACCATACCTCATGTGGAGTCTTTAATTCAATAGCAGTGGATGAAGAACGATTGACCAAATAGTAAGTAGGGCTAACTGCCTCAGCCCAAAAATCCTTAAATAACCCTACATTAGAGAGCATACAATGTGCTCTCTCCAAAATAGTTATGTTCATCCTCTCTGCAACCCAATTTTGTTGTGGAGTAGACCGGACAGTATGATGTCTGACAATATTTTCATCTATGCAGAACTCATTAAATTCACCTCTACAAAATTTTAAACCATTATATGTTCTGAGACACTTGACTTTCTTGCCTGTCTGTTTCTCAATCAAACTTTTTTATTGTTTGAAAGTCCAAAAGACATCACTCGTGCGTTTCAGAAAATACACCCAAACCTTCCTTGAATAATCATCAATAAAGGTCAAAAGGTATCGAGCGTCACCCTTAGATAGAACCTGAGAAGGGCCCCAAGATCTGAATGAATATAATCAATTATACCTTTAGTCATGTTAATAGCTATACTGAACTTGACCATACGCTGTTTTTCAAGACACAATGCTCATAGAAACCAAATTTTGTTTGCCAAGCAAACCCTATTTACACAAGACTTCTATGCCCCTCTCGCTCATATGAACCAAACGCATATGCATAACTGGTTAGTATCTGAATCTAAAATTTTTGAAGATGACACACCTATTAAAGTATTTATATTATAGATAGTTAAGGTATTTTATATTATTTTGTTGCCCTAATATATATAGGCCTACATTGTGTATTCTAGGTTAACGTTGTATTACTGATTGTATTAGTTTAAATAATATTCTTTACTTCTTTCTCCCTTTCTTTTCTTGCCTTTGGTCAATGTTAACATGGTATCAAAGCATTGTTTGATCCTAGCATACTTAACAAAACAAATTGAAGAACACAATAGAAAAAATTCTTCCGGCAAAAAACGGAGGGCTGACGTCATCAAATTAGGGCTGACGTCATTATTGATGTCATCAGTTTGGAGTTGAGGAGAGCACTACATACTCGATTCTTCATGGGCTTTCCAATGGTATGTTTCTTTTTTGATTTTGAGGCCATCGAATAGGGTTTTCTAATTTTTGAATATTTTTCAAAAATTTCGGTTCTATTTTTCAATTTGTGATTTGGGGTTGTTTTTCTTAAATTTTTTTGTTTCCAATAGAGTCTAAAGGGTGCGATTAAGAGTGTAGGTTGGCTGGTTGTGTGATTTGAAGGTATTTGGTTGGATTTTGGTTGTATCTTGGCTACTTGGGACTGTTGGCCTACTGTTCACAGTAAGAACAATAGCTGAAGTCTTTGTTTTGGGCTTGTATATCTGTGTCTTGGCCCATGTTTTTGGCTTCGCTGGTTGGTTTCTATTCTTTGGAGTCTTCTCTTAGCTTCGCAGGTTGGCTTCACATGTGATACAATTTGCTACGTAGGTTGTACAACTTGCTTTCTTATTTGGTTGTCGGACTTTCTCGTTTCTGGCTTGGTTTGGGTATTATTTTATTGCGAGCATTGACTCTTTGTTTAACATTATGTCAATTGTCTAGTGGAAATTTTGATTCTCTTCTAGGTATTAGTGTAAGATTAAATGGTGTAAATTATTCTTATTGGACTTATGTTATGAAAAACTTTTTGTTGGGTAAGTAGATGTGGCGTTATGTTAGTGGTGATGTGCAAGCTCCAATAGATCCGAAAGTATAGAAATATGCTGACTTAAAGAACACTTGAGAAATCAACAATGCTAAAATCATCACTTGGATTAACAACTCAGTTTATCAGACCATTGGTGTTTATTTGACTAAGTTTAACACAACCAAGGAGATTTGGGATTATTTAGCTACATTATTTGTTTAAGCCAATTTTGCAAAGAGATATCAGCTAAAGCATGACACGTCAAGGTGATAAGACCATCCAGGAGTTTTACTCAGTTATAACTGGATATTAGGATCAGTTAGCACTTGATGAACCTGCTGAATTGAATACTCATATGGTTTATCGCACCTTTAGGGAGGAGTGGCGGTTGGTGTAATTTTTGATGGCTCTTAGAGATGACTTCGAGAGACTTCGTGGTTCGATTCTCCATCATCTTCCCTTTCCCACAGTTGATGCAATAGTGAACGAGTTTCTTGCTAAAGAAGTCCATCTTAAGACTTTTTCTAGGAAGGGTCTTTTTTCATTACCTAATGAAACTATATTGATTGTACCACCCAAGGTGACTTCTCATTCAAATAATAAATATCGAGGTCGAGTTGTTTCAGATGAGTGTAGTTTTTGTAATGAGAAGGGCCACTGGAAGGCTCAATGTCGTAAATTGGTGAATAAGAATGCTAAGGGGGTATTAAATAAGTCATTTAAGTCCAAAGACCATCATACAACAATCGCTGCATCACCGGTGGATGAGTCACTCTCATAAGCTCCCGACATGACTATCATAGTTGATCAGTTGCAAAAGCTTCTCTCTCTTCATCAACCAGGTGCCCTATCAGTTTCTTCCTCAGTAGGTTCATTCACTTCGGGTCCTTCAGGTATATCTCAAATTGCCTTGGTCTTTGACTCATGAGCCACCCATCACATAACTAGTAATTCTTCCTTATTTGCTTCTATTGTTTCTCCTCCCTGTATATCTGTTCTTGCAGCCAATGGCACCCAAATGTCTTTGGATGGTGTTGGCACAATTGTGTCCTCCCAGTTTACACTTCCTGATATTTACTATATTCTTCAGCTTACTTTAAATTTAATCTCAGTTAGTCAGTTATTTGATTCACTTCGGGTCCTTTAGGTATGTCTCAAACTGTCTGGGTCTTTGACTCAGAAGCCACCCATCACATGACTAGTAATTCTTCCTTATTTGTTTCTATTGTTTCCCCTTCCTCTATATCTGTTCTTGCAGTCAATGACACCCAAATGTCTTTAGTTGGTGTTGACACAATTGTGTCTTCCTAGCTTACACTTCCTGATGTCTATTATGTTTCTCAGCTTACTTTAATTTAATCTCAGTTAGTCAGTTGTTTGATTCGGGATTTTTAGTTCACTTTTACTCTACTAGTTGTGTTGTGCAGGATCTACGGTCCAAGAAACAGATTCGGACGGGCCATAGAAATGGAGGGTTGTATGTGTTGGACGAGCTTCATGTTCTTGAAGTTGCTGCATCTACTATTGATTTTTCTTCTTTTCAATTGATTCCACAATCGTCTAGTTTTTATTTATGGAATTTTCGATTGGGTCATGTTTCTCCTTCTTGTTTGAAATTTTTAACTTCTACTGGTAGTTTGGGTAGTTTAGAGTGTCATGATATTTTTGATTGTACTGGATGCAAATTGATAAAATTTATTGCATTACCTTTCAATAAAAGTACTTTCAGTTCTTTTGTTCCTTTTGATTTAGTGCATTCTGATATTTGGGGACTAACTCCTATTACTACTAAAGGGGGGTCTAAATATTATGTCTCTTTTATTGATGATCATACTAAATATTATTGGGTTTATCTGATGAAACATAGGTCTAAATTCTTTTATGTTTTCACTACTTTTCATGCTATGGTGCATACCCAATATTCTTCTATCATTAAATGCTTTCAAGTGATCAAGGTGGAGAATATTCCTTTACTTCTTTTCGTGATTTTTTGAAATCTGATAGTACTATTTATCAGTCCTCTTGTACTAACACCCCTGAGCAGAATGGAGTAGCCGAGCAGAAACATCGCCATATTGTTGAGACTGCTTGTTCTCTTTTATTGTCAGTTAGTGTTCCTAGCTCTTTTTGGGGTAAAACGGTCCTTACAACAGCTCACCTGATTAATTACATTCCCACAATCCTCAATTCTGGTATCTCACCTATTTGAAAAATTATATGGTAAGACACCTGATTATTTCTCTTTTCATGTGTTTGCCTGTACATGTTTTATTTTGTTACCTAGTGCTAATCATACCAAACTCTCTCCTTACTTAGCCTTATGTGTTTTTCTTAGATATGGTGAAGGACAAAAAGGATATCGTTGTTATGATGCTAGTACACAAAAATTCTATGTTTCTCGCCCTGTTATTTTTATGGAGCATATTCTTTTTTTCTCTATTCCATCTAGTCCTTCATCTCTACATAAATCTGATCTTATCTATCTTGATCTCTTTCCATCTAATATTTCTCCTAATACATATGCTTGTGATATGATGATACATATGTTGCTGATATGATTGTGTCTGATCTTCCCTCCTCTTCTTCTTCTTCCTCTTTGCCTGATTTGTCTGTTACCCGCCCCCCAATTGTGTATACTTATGTTTGCCGGACTCCCACTATCTCCTCCATAGGTGTTGTGCTTTCATCCGAATCTCCTATTTCCCAATCAAATTCTGACACCGTGGATCACACTCCCCGCTACCCTTAGCGCACTCGGAAGTGTCCTGACAAGTTTGGTTGGTCCAACTCTTATTACTCTTTTGATTTTTGTTCTTTCTTGACTTCTATACATTCCCTGTCTGAACCAACCTCCTATAAGGAGACTATACTTGATTCTCTTTGGTAACAGGCTATAGATAAAGCGCTTTCCCCTTTGCATAAGACTCTAGTTTGGGAGTTGGTACCTTTACCTCCTAGTAAACGCACAATTAGTTGTAAGTGAGTTTATAAAATCAAAACTCAATCTGATGGTGCTGTGAAAAAGTACAAGACTAGATTAGTAGCCAAGGGATTTGTTCAAGAGTATGGACTTGACTATGATGAGACCTTTGCTCAAGTGGTTAAGATGACCACAATTTGCACAGTAATTGCTGTGGCAGTTGTTCATTAGTGGAGTCTCTCAGATAGATGTGAAAAATGCTTTTCTTCATGGTGATTTATTTGAAGAGGTCTATATGACTCCTCCTGGGTTGCTTTATAGTCCTGGTCATATGTGCAAACTTCACAAGGCTTTATATAGCTTTAAACAGGCCTCGAGGGCATGGTTATATGTGAAAACTCAATTACTGGATTATTTTGAGATAAAAAATTTGGGTCCACTTCAATATTTCTTAGGGATTGAGGTTGTTTCCTCTCCCAAGGGTTATCTTCTCTCTGAATCAAAATATGCCTCAGATGTTATTCAGTGAGCTTAATTATCGGATACTTGAATAATTGACACACCCTTAAAGCTCAACATTCGCTATACTTCCTCTGATGGTTCTCTCCTGCCTGATCCTACCTTATATCGAACTATTGTTGGGAGTTTGGCAGTTCATGTGGTTAGTCAGTTTGCTGTTGCTCTTACTACACTTCATTGGTCTGCCGTTCTTCCGATTCTTCGATATTTACAGAGTACGTTGCATCAAAGTTTATTATTTTCTTCCTCATCGTCTTTGGAACTCCGTACTTACTCTGATGCAAACTGGGCTAGTGATTCTATGGATTGCAAGTCCATTACTAGTTTTTTGTCTATTCCTTGGTGATTCTCTTATTTCGTGGAAAATTAAGAAACAAACTGTTGTGACTCGATCCTGTGCTGAAGCTGAGTATTGTGCTATGGCCTCCATAACAGCAGAGATAGTTTGGTTGTGTTGGCTACTTACTGATCTTGGCATTTCCTTATCTACTTCTACTCCCATGTATTGTGTTAACACCAATGCCATTCAGATTGCCTACAACTTGGTGTTTCATGTGCGCAAAAAATATATTGAGATTGATTGTCACTTTGTGTACCACAATCTTTAGCTAGGCACGATATTAGCTGGTCATGATGTCTCCCCTTTCTTATTTCTACTATACAGTTGACAGATTTCTTTACGAAATCTCACACCATTGTGTGCTGCCATTTCCTTCTTTGCAAACTCTTAATATTTGATGGTACCACATCATGAGTTTGAGGGGAGATGTTAGAATATTTATATTATGAATAATTTAGGTATTTTACATTATTTTGTTGTCCTAATATATAAAGGCCTACATTGTGTATTCTAGGTTAACGTTGTATTACTGATTGAATTAGTCTAAATAATGTTCTTTACTTCTTTCTCTTCTTCTCCCTTTTTTTCCTTCTTTTCTTGCCTTTGATCAATGTTAACAACACCGGTTACACCAATTATAGTATCAACCTGAAGAACATAGAGGTTATTAATCTTTTTATCTTTCATCATAACCAGGGAACCCCGATAAAATTTTTTAACTCCACATTCAATAGAAAACGTGCAACCAATGGAATTTAAAGTACTTAAAGAATCAAATTCTTCATTAATTTTGGAATATGCCGTACATCTGTCAAAGTGGCGTACCTATTTTAACATTCTTGTAAGCAATATTATTTTTTATCAAGACTAAACCACCATTGATTGACTCATAGGTGATAAACCAATCCCTATTAGGGCACATATGATAGGAACAACACAAATCAAGAATCCACTCATCATTAAAACGTCCATCAGAGACAACAACTGTAAGACATTATCTAAATCATCAGATGTATCTTCTGTAACACCATCAACACTAGAGAAATTAGAAGGGTTTAATTTTTTATGTCTACTTTATTTTTCAACTTAAAACAATCACGATTGTAATGGCCAATTTTATGACAATAGAAACATTTTACATTATTCTGCTTCTTCCTAGACTATGATAGATTTCTAAATTTTTCTCTTTCTTTGAATTTCTATCAATGGATCGACTTCTATTACTATTAGAGGAATTATTATGACGATTGTTCACAAATAGACCCTCGCCCTATGCATCACTGTCCTTACCATTCAATTTATTATGCAACTGCTTAGAATTCATAGAAGATTTCACATCAACTAAGGAGATTGAGTCTCTCTCAAACAACATCGAATTAACAAAATTATCAAACGAATCAGGCAGTGAACATAAAACAATAAGGGCTTGATATTCATCCCCATTTTAATATCAATATTTTTCAACTTCATAATTATTTTGTTAAATTCATCAAGATGTTCATTAATGAGCGTACTTTCCTTCATCTTGAGTGTATACAACCGTTGCTTTAGATACAAATGGTTGGCGAAAGACTTCTTCATATACAAATTGTCCAACTTTTTCCATAGCCCTTCAGCTTTGTCTTCATTGACGACCTCACGAAGAACTTTATCAGTAAGAGACAACTTAATTTTTTTTTTCAAAACAAACAGAAAATTTTATTGAATCAATTCAAAGGAATTACAAGAATCAAAAGGGATACATTTCCAATTATTGGCTCTAATCCTTCAAAAATATTATATACAAGCAAATTTCAATCTTAAGAACCAAAACACAAATCACCAATCCTGCACAAGACCAAATTTTTTTTTTTTTTTTTAGAAAAGAGGAATTTTATGTAATGAAATCCAAATATTACAAGAATCAAAAACAGTAGCTGTTAAGCAAAACAGTAACTGTTTTAACAAACAAAAACAGTAAACTGTACAAAAAAAAACAGAAAAAAAATTCTGTTATCAGAAAAGATCCTGTACAACAACTATTTTTTGGCCCTGTCTAATCAAATCACCAAGCCTGCACAGGCCAAACTGAACAGTTTGCTTCACCCTTAGAACTGGCAACCTGTGTTGATCCTGCAACACCCACAATCTGCCAGACTTGGCAACGAATTCAGAGCAGCAAACTCAGAGGAACTACCATCCAACACAGCTTTTTTCCCCAAGAAATCAGCTACGAAATTCGCTTCCCTGAAAACATGACAGATCTCAAAATCCAGACCCTATAAGGCCTCCAAGATCTGGGACAAAATACTCCACAATCTCCAAGGTACTTCAATCTGCCCCAACACCATTTGAACCAAGATTTTTGAATCAGATTCAATCTGAATCTTTGCCTCCAAACCACATCTTCTAAAAAGCCTAATCCCATCCAACATGGCCAAACACTCAGCCCTCATATTAGATCCAATTCCTTAAAAATTGGCTCCTACAGAAAGAACTCCTCCATCCGAATTCCTTATAACCACTCCTCCTCCAGATTCACCAGGATTTCCTTTTGGTGCTCCATCAACATTTAACTTCACCACAGAACAAGGAGGCACCCAAGAAACCCACACTGCCCTGGTATGAACAGAAGCAGCAATCCTCACCCCCAGAATTTGCAATAATTCTCTACCTCCTGAACCTCCAACTTCTGTTTCAAGACATAAACTTGCCACTTAAGAGAAGACAAAATCTATTTGTAAACAGCATAGGCACTCAAAACACTCTCCTCATGCCTCCTTCTACACCTTTCCTTCCAAATGAAACGAAAAATTAGCATTGGAAGACCCCTTATCATCCCATGACTAACATTACGACTGCAGAAAACCTTGACAATCCTCTTTAGTCTAGTCATAGGAAGCTCACCAGAAACCAAATAGAAACCCATCAAATCAGCAAATTTCTTCCAAATAAACTCTGCAAACGAGCATCCCACAAAAAGATGCTCTAAAGTTTCCATTTCCTTACAACACATAATACACTGACTTACCAAGGGAATTCCTAGCCTCTCACGCATTCATCCATTGACAATGCACCCCTAAGAATCTTCCAAGACACCAATTGAGCACTTGGAGAGATATGCTGCCCCCAAATTACAGCAGCAACATCCACAGACCCTCCTCTGGATCGACATAAGTTCCATGCTGATTTTAGAGAAAAAGACCCCAAAGCAGAGTCCTTCCAAACCAGCCTATCAGACACATTAGACAATACCAAACCAGAATTTAACACCTCAGCTCTCAAATCCTGAGTTAAAACATCCCCCACATTCTGAGAAAGCCATTCATTAGTCAAAATCACCTCTGAAACCTTAGGAAAATGCAAAGCATACCCACAATCCTTTTTAATAAAGGACCAGACCCCAGCCAATTATCACACCAAAAATCTGTCTTCTCACCATTGCCAACAATCATCTGTGAATTCATAACCACCTCCTCAAACCAAGGATACAGATTACGAAAACATCTAGATGCTTTAAAACCAGAACTCCTAAGTAAATGTTTATACCCCAAAAATTTAGCCGCAAACACCTTTGACCAAAGAGAAGCACCTTTCAAAACCCCCCACACCTGCTTAATCCTGAATGTCTTCCGAATATCCCTCAACCTTCTCAAACCCAACCCTTCTTCTTGCTTAGGTAAACATACCTCCTCCCAAGACACCCACCACCTTCTCTTAACACCAGGGTTATTGGACCAAAGGAAAGATGCCATCAAAGAATCCAGCTTTACAGGATTCCTTTAGGCGTATTCAAACATGCAACCAAATGAACTGGCATTGAACACAAAACAGACGGAATCATCAGCACCCTCCCCATATTCGAAAGCAACTTTCCTTGTGTAGGGATTCCTTGGAATGACTGTCCCTACACAAAGAAATCCTAGAAGAGCAGATTAAAGAACTTTTCTGCTTACTAACCTTCTGCCCAGAGCACTTCTCATAGCAGTCTATAAAACACATAAGATTCTCCATGGATCTCTTATTTCCCCTTAAAAACAGTAGGGTATCATCTGCAAACAACAAATGACGCACCAGCACAGCCTCCCTCCCAATATGAAAAAGTTTAACTGTCCCTTCAGCATAAATCCTCTTCAAACCCCTGCTCAAGACTTCCTCTGCCAATATAAAGAGACGAGGGGAAATAGGGTCCCCTTGTCTTAAACCCCTAGATGAAGGGAAAAAACCATGTCTCTGCCCATTAAGGCACACAGAATAAAATTGGTTCCTCAAACAATTGTCAATAACACATACAAAATTTTGTGAAAAACCAAAACTATCAAGGACTTTTTTCAAAAAATCCCATTCCAATCTTGTGTAGGCCTTCATCATGTCTAATTTCAAAAGCACATTTCTAGCCTCCACCCTCCTGTCCAAATCTCCTACCATCAACTGTACCAAAGCAATGCACTCCCCAACATTCCTCCCTTGAACAAAGCCATGTTGTTCTTCTGACACCAAAACAGGCAGTAAGGATTTCAGCCTACAGTTTAACAACTTGGTAAAAATTTTATACAAAAAGTTGCACAAAATGATAGGCCTGAACTCAACAAAAGTGGTAGGGGATTCAACTTTGAGAATCAAAGCTAACAGAGTAGCATTCACTGCTCTAGGAACACTCCCTCCTCCAAGAAAAAAATTAACAGCCTTCAAAACATCTTCCTTAATGACCACCCATGCCACCTGAAAGAACTTCCCAGACAATCCATCAGCTCCTGGAGCACTCTCTGTTTTCATAGAAAAGATTACCCCCCTCACCTCATCCATAGAAGCAGCTACAAGTAATCTCTCATTATCACCTTCCGTAACTAGCTTAGGTATCAACGAGAACAAATCTTCTGAAAGAGCATGCTCCTCTGTTAAATAAAGCTCTGAAAAGAAATCCACAGCACCTTTTGCAATCTCAGCCTCCCTCATGAATCTATTCACCCCTATCATTCTTAATTCTTCTTACTTTATTCCTAACAACATTACTCTTGGCCAATGCATGAAAAAACTTTGTATTTCTTTCACCTTCCACCACCCATCTCACATTTGCTTTTTGTTTCCAATAAATTTCTTCCATCCTAAGAAGATTATCATACTCCTGTTTTACCCCTTCCAGAGCAGAAAGATTCTCAGAGGAAGTTTCCTGCTCCAGCCTCCTCTCTGCAATCTGTAAAGCCTCTTCCTTACTTTTTATCAAATCAAAAATATTTCCAAAAGTTTCCTTGTTCCAAATCATCAAATGCCATTTCAGATATTTAAGCTTCAAGAAAATATTCTCAATTGGATTAGCAGAATAATAACCACCCCATTTCGGAGCAACAAAAGGCAAAAAATCTGAATGCTCCACCCACATATCTTGAAAACGAAAAAAAAGAAATCCTCTGTTGCCTAGGAGTATCCATAATCTTGACCAAAAGTGGGCAGTGATCAGATCTACCCCTGGCCAAATGAACCACCTCCGTTTGATCAAACTTCAAATTCCACTCAGAGCTCATAAGAACTCTATCCAACCTTTGCCACATCCTTGTTCTATCTTGACGATTGTTACACCAAGTAAACCTATTCCCATTAAATCCACAATCTATCATACCACTAGGATCAAGGCAATCCCTGAACTCCTGCATAGCTAGAAAAGATGGAGGAGCACCCCCCAACCTTTCTGCAGAACTTACTATTGCATTAAAGTCTCCAAAGAGGAGCCATGGCACCTCAACTCTACCTGCTACATCCTGCAAATGCTGCCACAGAGGCCTCCTCATCACAGAATCACAAGTAGCATAAACAATCGAGACCCAGAAAACTTCTGATCCCATAAAAGAGACTTCAATAGTCATGGCCTGATCATGACACACTACTATCTTGGCATCAACTCTACCATTCCACAATACCCAGATGTTCATTTCTACCAACTCATTAAAACAAAAAGCACCAAAATCAATTTTTCTAGCAAACTCCTTTAATTTTGACGCCTGCATTTTTGGTTCCAATACATCAACCAAACTAACATCATGCAAACTAAGTAATTTCTTCAGTCTTCTGACTTTAACAGGTTTCCCTGCTCCTCTCATGTTCCATAGAATGAACTTAATCATAGATCCTCCATTGACAATGAATAATTTGTATCCACAGCATTTCGCCCACCACTTGAACTATCTTGATCAGAAAAATACCCCTTGTCAGGAGTCTTTTTCTGGCAAAGAATACCTCCATCATCATCTACAACAAACCTGTTTCCCTTCTTTTTAACAAAGCCATGCTCCAACAAAAATGAAGAACCCTTCGAAGGAGAACCATTAACAATACAAACAGGAGAAGAATTTTCAACACTCTTAACACTACAAACAGCCTCAATTTCACCATCACATACCTCAATCCCCTCTATACCACCATTCTTCACCAGATTATCTGGAAAAGAATGTGCTACAGAACCTACTTTTTTAGGATCCTCATCTAGAATCGCAGTGATAGGCCTCCCAGTGTTTCCATGCCTCTGAACTCCAAAAAACTCCTCGTACTCCTTAGTCAAAATGTCGTTCAATACTCCATATGTATTTTCATCTTCCCCATGCCTCCAGTCAAAATTCCCTCATTAGAAAGATTCTGATTACTTGTACCAATATCGGGCATGCCAACAGACCTTATTGGACTCTTGGCCTTCCCTATCTGAGAACCCCTATTTAAACCCTCAACCATTCTAGAAACAGATCTTATTTCATCTTCGACAAAAGTCTCAACAGCTTCAGGGATAAGATCCTTACAATAATTCATCCTCTCATGAAGATCCTTAAGTCCAGACAAATCCCTTCCTCCTATATTATCCACTACAGATCCATTCTCTATCTTCTGCTCTAACTGAGAATACTGAGCACCTCTCTGTTTGCTGCCACCCTACCTCTCCACTACTTTCCACCCAAAAGCATCATCCTTCACTTTCCCAACCTCACCCTCTACTACGGCCTTCCCCTTGTCAGGCAAAGGCTCTTTTGCCTTACCACTTGCTATCACTCCCTCCCCCTTCACTTTTTTCCTGCAATTCATCATGCCCCTGTTTTAAACAAGAAGAACAGTATTTAACATCCTTCTCATAAACAATTTTTTGCCATCTTCCAGTGCCTCCTCCCATATCTAACCAAAAACTCTTTGGATTCTTTGCCAACAAACTCACTTCCACACAGGCTCGTACCACGCCAGGCCTAGACAAATTCAATGTAGGAGAATCAATGACCAAAATGCGACCCACTGCACTAAGAATATCCCTCATACTTTTTGCATTAAACAAATGTATTGGCAATCCTGGCAAAGAAATCCATATAGGCACTACAGGTGGCTCAATCCCAGGTATAAACTCTGGGAACCACTTAAAAAATCGAAAGAGGTAACCCTCAATGTAGGTGGAATCCTTTAACCATGTTCTAACATAATCATCAAACAGCGCAAACCTAATCATAATATGTCTAGGATCCAAAATCCAACAGAAAACTCACCTTAGGTCTCCATCTAGTTGTAATAAACTCACGAATCACTCCCAATGATGGCCTCCCATAAGCGCACTTCCCAATTAAGGTCTGTTGAAACTTGGAAGACAGATCTAGAGTCTCTTTTGATGTCTAGTACATGCCTGGTTCACTGTTGTTATAAACCACTCTTTTTGCAGGCTTCGGATTAGGAACAGATGCGATCAAGACTTTGCTAAATCAGATTTCGGAATAGAAGATAATTTCACAGATTTAGGATTAGACACAAGAGAATTACAAGTTTGCATATTTTCTTGAATAGAATTTTGCTCAGTCAAGAGAACATGACCAATCGCTGAAACCCTAGTATTCGAAGGATCATGAGAAGTCAAAAGAATATGAGAATTCGAAGGAATATGAGTTGTCGAAAAAATCTGAGAAGTCAAAGGATTATTTGAAATCAAAGGAATATTAGAAGTCGAAGGATCATGAGAAACCGAAGGAATATAAGAAGTCGAAGGATTCTGAGAGACCGAAAGAATGTTCAAAGACAAAGATTGAGGAATCAAATTTTCTTGATTCACAAGAAGATTATAAGGAGGCATATCAACAGATTTCCGATTACCAGATTGATTCAGCGAAGTCGTAAGACCATTTCCTTCCCAAGATTTAAGCCAAAATTATCCAAAGAACTCACAGAAGCCAAAGTGTTCTTAAACAATGAAGCCAAATTCTTCTTAATATCAGGCGGTTTAGGCGGGATCTACTTCTGCAATTCATCAGAAGCCATGATCAATCCAAAAGGATTCAAAAGGCAACACAGAATTCAAGGAAATCAAGTGAATCGAGAAGAAATCAAAAGAATGAACAAAGAACTCAAACTAAAGTTGTTTGACAAAGTACCTGGAGGTAGAAGTCAGAGACAAATTGGTATCAGAAGTCAGAGATAACTGAATTGCTAGGTGTGTTTTATCTTCAATATCAACGACTTTAGTTTAATCTATCTCTTCAGATAAAGATCCATCAATGGCCTTTGTCAAACTTACTGATGAAACAATGCCTTCATTTTAATCTATTATAAATTTAAATTGTTCTGACCATCAAATTTTTCTATCTTGAATTTTGTTGTAACCATCCCAATACCAAAACTCTGATACCAATTTGTTATAAACTAAAACCACAAGCAAAATAATAATGCGACAAAATAGAAAAAATAGAACACACAACATTTATGTGGTTTGGCTCAACAAGCAAGCTACGCACACGAACAAAATACAGTGGCAAGATTTCACTATTCAAAGGTTGAAAATTACAAAGTTCTAGAAACAAAGACAAGAGAACATCCACACGCTCTATTCCAATAATATAGAAATTATTGGACAAACAAAATAGAGCAAAACCAAATTTTTTCTAATCGAAATTATCCTTGACGCCGTCGTTGGCAAGCCGTTTGGCCGAAATTCACCTTTATCTGAAAAAAAAAAAATTCCCTTAAAATTCTTGGAGCAATCAAAGCCCAATAAGGACAAAGAAACCTCTCCTAATTCCATTAGAATATTGATACCCAAGTTGCCTCCAAAAAGTGAAATCTTGCATAGGAATTGTTTCCAAAACAAACTTCTCCAAACAATTCTTTTTGAGTAATGGATTCTCCACATAAATTCTCCAAATAAGAAATTAAAATTAGACTTGGAATACAAGTAATTATGAACAAAATCAGTAATGAAATCTTATTTATAATTAAAATAGATTTGAAAACAAAAACTCCTAAATTTTAGAGTTTTATCATATTACAACTCTTTATCTCTATATATGTCTCGCTCTTGTCTCTCTCTAGGAAACATGGATACTCTTTAGGGGGTCGATGTGGCGGTGTGGGACACGTGTCCGACATGGATACGAGTGGGACAAGTGTCCGATACTTCCACAAGTGTCTTGAACAGTAAACAAGTATTTGTTATGGATGGATACGGTTCGGATACGGGAGTGATACGGAGGGATACGACCATAACCATGGATTTGAAACCAGAAAAAAGAGGAGGGGGAAGAAGACGATGTACCTGATCCACAACGACAGATCTCCTCCTCTTCGAGCAGGTATGTTGTCTTCATCTTTAGATCTCTTTTCGACCACTCTCTCTCTCTCTCTTGCCTGAACACTTTGCGATTTCTATCTTCCAATGGCTTACCCTAGTTGTTGAAAAGCAATAAAGCGATATTTTTTTATTTTTCTTTTTTTTTTTCAGCAAGGGCTTGTCTTAATTTACTTTTGAGCCCCTATTATTTCATTTTCTTTTTTTCTTTGCCCTAGTTGCTAAAATAATTTATAAGTAACCCTTGGACTTCTTATATTTAATATTAAATTACAATTATACGTTATTAGTTGTCACCCACTACCCAATTTGGTTTAATCCACTGTCCATAACATATTAGCCCACTAATCAAATTTAATATTAGTTCAGTTGTCCAATTATAAAATATTAATTAATTATTCAATTTTGTTATTAATGTTATTATATATAAAAAAATATACTATATTATTTTAATTTGTCGTATCCTAGCTATAACCGTGTTCTATATTTTAGAATTTTGTTGTATTCCTGTGTCTGTATCATATTAAGTACAACACTCGTGTTCGTATCCGTGTTTCCTAACTCTCTCTCTATATATAGAGAGAAAGTAAGAACTTTCTAGAGAAAAAGTAAGAACTTTAAGTGCTATATATATGTATACTAGTCATTGTCCATGCCTGAATGCACTATACCACAAACAAAAATATCTTAAACAATTGTCTAAATTCAAAAGAAATGACTTAAAAATATGCATACCAATTCTTCTTTTAAAATGATTCAAAATATATCTGATGGGGATCGTGTAGTAATTGGATAGATATTTTAGATTAATCATGAGAGTCATTTAGGGTTTTAATTTCTCTATATAAAGGGATGCATGTAATGGTTTTATTTAGATTAGACTTTGATTATTATTGACTACTGGTATTAAATACTGATATTGCTTCCTTCTCAAATTCTCTCTCTTTTCTCATTCCCTTCTTCTTCCCTTCTCATCCCTAATTCTTTCCCTTCCTAGTCTATTGATATTAGAGTTAATACGATCTACATCAATATCGTGGACCATATCCTCCATATTAATGAAACTATCATAAAAATATATAAAAACTCTTCAAAATAACCCCATATATACAAATATCCTCCATCTTCTTCAGATGATGATGATAATGAAGTAGCTTAAATGGTGGCTCTTTATGAGACAAATAATGCCACAATGATAGAAGAGTCAGAGACAACCCAACAAACATGGTGGTTCTATTTTAGGCCGAAGATTCATTTTCCGTGATAGGCAAAAAGGTCATGATCGATTATTCACCGATTATTTTGCTGAAAATCCCGTTTACCCCCCTTCAACATTTTGAAGGCGCTTTTGAATGACATGTGAGTTATTTATGCGTATCCTCAATGCTATTGAAACACATGATCCTTTTTTTTTTCAAAAAATAGATGTTTATCATGTTATTGGATTGTCCTCCCCTCAAAAAATGACTTCGTCAATTAGAATGCTCGCTTATGGAATGCCAGTGAATGTTGTGGATGATTACGCACGAATTGGAGAAAGTACCACAATATTAAGTTTTAAATATTTTTGTCGGTCAATTATTGAAATTTTTGGAGGTGAGTATCTCAGATCTCCAAGGGGAGATGATATTGCTAGGCTACTTTTTGTTGGAGAGGCTCGCGGGTTTTCGGGAATGTTGGGAAGTTTAGATTGTATGCATTGGGAATAGAAGAATTGTCCAACCGTTTGGCAAGACCAGTATTGCGGTCATGTGAAAAAACCTACTATAATTCTGGAAGCCATAGCATCTTATGACTTGTGGATTTGACATGCCTTTTTTGGAATGCCAGGATCTCACAACGATGTAAATGTCTTAGATCGCTCTCCTCTCTTTTCTGAACTTGTCCAAGGGCAAGCTCCTCCCGTTAATTACTCCATTAATGAGCATACCTACAATATGGGTTATTATCTAGCTAATGGTATATATCCTCCATGGGCGACATTGGTCCAGACCATTTCTTCTTCCCAAGGAGCCAAAAAACAACATTTTGCTATGATGCAGGAGTCAACGAGAAAAGATGTGGAACGAGCATTTGGGGTTCTCCAATCTCGATTTGCAATAGTACGTGGGCTAGCACAATTTTGGGATCTTGAAACACTTGTGGATATCATGAGGACATGTATTATTTTACACAATATGATTGTTGAAGATGAGCGAGATGAATATGGCGATTTTGAATATGAAACATCAATGCATAACTCATCCATAGTCATTTCACGAGAATATGACAATGACTTTGAATCCTACTTGGCCTGTCATGCAAGAATTAGAGATAAAAATGCTTACCATATCCTTCGAAATGACTTGATTGAACATCTATGGCAACGTCACAGAGAGATATGACTTTGAGCTTATGACAAAATGAAGATATTGTTTATTCATTAAGCATATATATTTTTTCTTTAATAGCCTATTGTCAGTCATTGCAAGCTACTTTCAATATATGGATATTTCTAGTTTTATTTCTCTTTTAACATGGATGTCTAGTGTTATTTCTCTTTAACATGCACATCAATAATACAAACAGTGATAAGTTTCAACCACAAGACAAACACAATCTAAAAGCAACAAACAAAAATCTTCATAGTTTAGAATCTTTTACAGTGTCCAACATAAACATGTGGCATTAAACAAAAATAACATGTCCATTGACATGATTTAAACAAAAATAACATGTTCATTGCAATAAACAAAAATAACCAACTCCAAGCCATGATTTAAAACCCATTCTCTCTATTTCGAGCAATGACTTGTCTTTGAAGATCTTCATAGTAGGATCTTTGCATAGTAGTTAAATTTGTCATGTCCATTGACATGATCTTTTGATCCTCATTTCTTTGTTCTTTGTCATTCATCATTGCTAACATTTGTAGTTGGGCCTCCTTACTCTTTGCCTTCCTCTCACGATCTGTTGCCTTTTGCTGATCTCGTTCAATAGCCCGAGAAGACAGACTAGCCAACACTTCAATAATTTTAGTTTGATTGACTGCTATATCATTAAGCCTACCATCATGAGTCACCTTCTTCCTTTGTGATTCTTTTGTAGCCTTACTACCATTTGGTCATTTTGGTCTTTCTTTTAAAGGTTGTGTTTCTATATCAGAGTCAAGAGATAACGGAGTAGTAGGAGTCGAAGAAATCGAAGGCGATGAAGTATGCACCATAGGTCTCTTGAAATGCGTTCTAAGTTCATCCCACTTACAACTATGGTACAATATTTCCCAACATGTCTCGAATGTTAAGTGTTTTTTTTGAATTGAATGATACATGCATTTAGCTTCAGTAGGCTGAAAAATAAAAAAATAAATCAAATATTAAACAATAAAATCGTAATTAACTTTAGTTTGAAAAAATTACCTTGTCTACTTCAACCATCCCACTTTGTTGCCTCATTTGAACTTGCTCTAGAAAACCAGAAAATTTATTCACTGCCTTTTGAATCAAAGCCCATCGGTGAGCTAAAGAAATGTTGGATCTATTTGTTTGAACATTTGGCTGGGAAGAGAAATAGGCATGAACACGATCCCAAAACATTGCTTTGGTTTGGGTATTTTCAGAAATTGGATCTTGGGAGACGGCTAACCATGCTCGACAGAGTGCTTCATCTTCTAACATACTAAAGACTTTACCACGAGAACGACTACGTTCAGAAATAATTTCTATTCCATGAGATTACTCTAAGCATGGAGAATTTTTGAACATTTCTTGATCATCCATTGTTTGAGTCATTTTACTTTCAAAATGAATCACCACAAGCAGGATAGTGCACTTTATATAATAACTGAGGATCTACATGAAGGTCTGCAACTAAAATATTAAATCAGTAACTATCAAAAGACTAAATTTGCAAATCACAACCAAATGTTATCCAATAATGCATGTAGATATGTTTCAAAGTACCAAGCAAAAAAAAAAAAAGATATGTTTGTGTCCACCAAATATACTGAACTTGTTTTGAATATTGATACATGACATCTTGTTGTGTTGCCCACTAATCTAACTAAATTATGAAACTTGTGTATTGTAAAGGAAAAATAAGAAGAAAATAGATTTCCTTCTACCAGTTGCAAGTAGATTTCCCAAAATTCCATACAAATTTTCCAAGACTTCATTATAAAGAATAGCAATTGCCAAATTGCTCCAATCAATACTGTCTCACATATAAGGCACAAGCCACTTTAATCAAAAGTCTCAACAATCCCATTAAAAAAACCATCTCACTTGATAAAAAATGGGAACTCTTAAAATCCAACTATCAAAAATCTTTATTTTTCCTGCAAAATATTAACAAATATACAAACACAATGTAAAATTCAGAGCTTGACACTGTAATTTTAGACCACGATGACACAATTCAATTATTCAACATAAAAAATGTAACTTATGATGAATAACCAGAAGTCCAAACATATCACAAGGCAAGATTTTTAGAGAAAACGTATAGAGAGAGAGAGAGAGAGATGATAAATACCTTGGTCTTTTACATACTCGACGAATGTATTGCAGTCGGAGCAGAGAGCCGGGGATTCACGCAGCAAATTGTTGGATTAAGGTTTCATATCTACAGGAGATTCACGCAGCAACGATGGGTAGGGTTAGGGTTTATACAAAAAAAAATTGGATAGTCGATGATGAAAAGGGAAGAAAATAGAAGATGAAGAAGGTAGCAAATTACCTTGAGACAGTCGTTCCTCCGGGCTTGTGGCGGCGTTGAAGTGGCAGAAGCATTGAAGTGGCAGAGAATGTCTTGGTAAAGAGGGCTTTTGTGGAGAGAAAAAATATTCGTTGGAATTTGATATACAGGGTCTAAGTTTTCTTTTATATAAGTTTGAGTTATGGATTGTAATAAATTTTTTGGATTTTATTATTTAAATTTAAATTTGAGTTTAAATATGAACGAGAGTCAGAGATACCCTAAAATACACAAATTTAAAAATATGTACCTGGTCAACAAATGTTTCAGAGAAGGTGTACTTAGTGACTATAAATTATGGGCTATCTACTTTAAGTGTACATCCTCACAATTTTTTTTTTATTTGAGAAAACCCACGTCCTGGTCAACCCAGACCAGCTTTACAGCCCAGACTCTTGAACCAGTCAGTTTAGCTCTTGTTCAGGCCAAATTGGATTGGTTCAACATTCTCTACATATATATCAAACTAATTTAGGTAAGTTTCTCCTTTGGTTCCTCTTCTCCTCCCTTTCTTTTGGGATGGGTTCTTCTCTGGCCATTTTCCCCGCATTGGTTCAGTAAATTTTAGCTTGGTTTAGAGTTTTACAGCAATGATTCAGCCTGATTCAGTGTTTTACAACATCGGTTCAGCCCGATTCAGGGCTTTAAATCACTGGTTCAGTCCAGTTTAGGTATTACAATTCTGGTTCATTCCGGTTTAGGGTATTTTGGCACTTGTTTAGTTCGATTTTGGTTTTCTGGGCTGGGTCAGCTATCTATGGTGGCTTATTGGGTCAGTCCACATCCTATTTGAGTCTTTGGAAGTTTGTTTTTGGCACTGTGGTTTGTGTGGGTATGTTTGTGAATCTGTTATATTTTTGTGATACGTGTGGATACAATTGTTGATTATTGTGGTTCTTTTCAATTAGTTCTCTTCCTTTTTGATCACTAAGTAACTGCAGGCTTCTCAAAGGACGCGTTGGAATGGTGTCAAATATCATCCAATGGATAATCAAACTAGATGAATCTATTCTGTGAAATGGAATGGTGACTATGGTGGCGATTGTGTTGGTGGACGTGGTCCACCCCATGGTATTGGTCGTGGTGGTGGTTTTGGTTGTGGTCATCGTTCTTAGTAAAAGTGTACTTATTGTTGTGTCACCAGACATAATGAGAATTATTTTTAGGATAAGTATTGGAGACCAACATATACATATACTCACCCAGTTTCTGATGATACTCTGGGGTCTCTAGTACATCAAACTTCTATTGATGGTCCAGTTGTATCTACTTCTGGCTTCATGATGATCTTTCTTCTCAGTTTAGTTAGCTCATCCAACAATTATTCTTACTTTTGTCACAGTTGTCTATTTTTGCCATTGTTTTGCCGATGGAGTTAACTCGGCATATGTGGCTACCCAATGTTCTTCGTCCTCTTGGATCATTGATTTAGGAGCTAGTCTTATATGTCTGATATTTCTTCTCTATTTTCTAATTTTCATTTGTCTAACTCACGAATTGTGTTAGCTGATGATTTTTTTGACCAGTACATGGGACTGGCGATCATTGTCCTCCAGACTCTGTTATTAATCTCTGATTTATTTTTTTCTCATTTTCCCTTCAACTTGTTATATGTAAGTCAATTAATTGAGTCTTTATGATGTTCGGTAACCTTTTCTGTCTCTTCTTGTATTTTTCAAGACCTCAAGACGAAGAAGATAATTGGTTCGGGGTGTGAGAGCAATGACCTTTACTATTCAGAACTCGAATGTTCTGTTCCAGTTTTTGTTCCTACCGTGAGTGTTACCATGTCTCCTCTCCGGTGACACTTTTGACTAGGTCATCCCTCCTTATAGAAGTTGCGTCAAGTTATCCTTAGTTTGAGTTCTTCATTTGTGTTAGAATGTGCGGCTTATCAATTAGACAAACATCATTATAGTTCTTTTTTTTCCTAGTTCTTCAAGTCATCAATCTCTTCCTTTTAGTGTTGTCCATTAAGACATTTGGGGTCCTACAAGAGTCAAATGTATTTCTAGTTTTTATGTCATGTGAATTGGTTATTTCTTATGAATGATCGCTCTGAATTTTCAAAGATCTTTGCCACTTTCGATCATGAAATTCTGGTTGAGTTGGATATACGTATTAAGTTTCTTCGGTCTGACAATGCCCTTGAGTATACTTAATCATTTATGAAAATATTTTATGCTGAAAGTGACATTATCCATCAAATTACCTAGCCACATATCTCCCAACAAAAATGGTAGTGTCGAACGTAAATATTGACATTTGTTGGATGTTGTCCGCATCTTGATGTTTAACATGCATGTACCAAAACAATATTGGGCTAATGTTGTTCTTATTTTAGTTTATCTTATTAACTGCATGTATTCTCCCATCTTGGATAATAAGTCTCATTTCTCTTTATTGTATCCTAATACCCCGTCATTTAGTTTGACTCCTTATGTCTTTGGTTGTGTTGCTTTTGTCCATCTGCTTAGTTCTGGTCATGATAAACTGTCACCTCGCTAGGTCAAGTGTATTTGGGATATTCTCGTACATAGAAAGGTTGTCGGTTGTTATGATCCAGTCTCTCGTCATTACCATAGTAGCTCAGATGTTACTTTCTTTGAGTCCTCTTTCTTCTTTGAGTCCTCTGTCTTCTTTTCTATGTCGGGCCTTCATCTTGCTACATATTTGGTATCTCCTAGTCCAAGGGAGCTTTTGTTGCCTATTATTCAAGATTGTATGCCTTCTCTACAACCAGTGTCTGCTTCCTCACTGTAGGTCTAGCATCACTCCGAATATAGACAGGTTGTGCCTTATGCTCCAACTCCGCATCCAATATTGACTTCTATTGAGGTCCAACCTCCTGAATCATTTGTTACTTCATCCTCTTCTGATCTACCCATTGTATTATGGAAAGCTACTTATAGTTGTACATGACATCTTATTTTTATCTTTGTCTCTTTTCATGGGCTTTTCTCATCTTTTTATTGTTTTGCATTGTCATTATCTTCTGTGTCTGTTCCTAGCTCATTGAAATAGACATTATAATCTCTTGGATGGAAATTGGCAATGGATGAAGAAATGAAAGTTCTTTATGAGAATAAGATATGAGATCTCGCTCCATTACCTCCTGGTAATCAACCGGTAAATTGTCGTTGGGTGTACACTGTGAAATATCTTCCTGATGGTTCTATTAAGCGCTTAAAGGAGCGATTGGTTGTCAAGAGCTATATTCAGACTTATGGTTTGTGAGACTTTTTCTCCCGTTACTCGTCTTAACTCCGTTAGAGTTTTACTTTTTATTGCGGCGAGTTTAGATTGGTCTTTATATCAGTTCGATGTAAATAATATTTTTTTTACATGGGGATAGGAAGTATATATGGTTCCACCACCAGGTTCTGCTATCTCTGGGAAGGAGCAGTCAGTGTGTTAGTTGAAGAAAACATTGTATGACTTGAAACAATCAGTGCGTGCTTGGTTTGATAAGTTTATTGTAGTTGTGCTTTGATATGGCTTCCAGCGTTCTACTTCGAATCATTATGTGTTTACACGCAAAATTACCACATGTGTCATTGTTCTCATCGTCTATGTTGATGATACTACTATTAGTGGCAACGACTCTGTTGGTATTGTTTGGTATTGCTCATTTTAAGGCTTATTTAGGTCAAAAGGTCCATACCAAGGACTTGGGTTTCCTTCAATACTTTCTTGGCATTGAAGTAGCCCGATCTAAGGATTGTCAACCTCATTAGGAAGCTATTTATTGTATTCTTCGGTATTTGAAAGGCGTGCCAGGTAGAGGCTTTTCATATTGGTCATCCCCCTCCTTATCTGTTATTGGATTTTCTGATGCTAATTGAACTGGTAGTCGTATTGATCGACGGTCTACTTCTAGCTATTATATCATTGTTAGTGGTAATCTTGTTACTTAGCTCAATAAGAAACAAAATGTGGTGGCTCATTCAAGTGTGGATGTTGAGTTCCCTGCCATGGTTCAATTTGCCAGTAAGATTGTATGAGTTCGTTTTCTACTTCATGAGATGGGAGTTAATGAGCCGTCTTCTATGCCAATCCATTGTGACTATTAGACAACCATTTTCATTGCCAGTAATCCCATGTTTCATGAGCGTATCAGACACATCGAAGTTGATTGTCATTTTATTTGGGATCTCTTAATATGAAAGGAAATTGTCACTCCTTATGTCAAGTTTGATCACTAACTCGATGATATTCTTACCAAACCCCCAACGCGATCTACTTTTGGCAGTCTTTGTTTCGAGCTGGGTATTTTTGATATCTATGCTCCACCTTGAGAGGGAGTGTTATAGTTATTAGATTTTCTTATTTGGAAGTTTCCTATTTTTTTACTTTCCTAATATGTATTATTTCCAATTATCAATATGAAACTAATATAAATAGGTGATAGGATGTACACGTCATAAACACCAATCTCATTACATTAATTCCTTCTTCTTCTCTTTCTCTCTAATGCCTAATTGTTTTGATTTCAACTGTCCTTTCTTTTCTAAATGTAAAAATTTTCAATACCATAAGATTCTGGGGAGAAGTTAGTAATTCACTTCTAATCTTACATTCAATTATTTAAACTTGGTGGGATTATATAGGCATCAGGGGCAAATGCCCTTGATGACAAAATAATTGGTGTGCAGTTTGCTAATTATATGCTCAAAGCAAAAGATGGAATGCTTAATTTATTCCACAACAATTGTACGTTTGATTTGACAGACTGATCAAACATATATTCAGAGATGTTAACCTCTTTTCTTAAACCATCATATGCAGAACAGTGAAGAATCAACTTATTGAATGGTCATCGATACAGATTTCTTCCTCTTGTTTACTCCAATATAAGCAACAGGAGCCTCAGAAATATCTCTTTGATCCTACCATTAGATGATTTTGAAGCCTGAATATCTGGCTTATGAAAGTGCACTTTACTGCCACTCGTGGCTATATTTCAATACTCATTTACCACAAAAGTTTATGAGATATATTATCGAAAAACATGTGCATAATTAAATTGAGAAAAATGTCGGCATATGAGACCCCTGGAGCTAGTGCAAAAGATTGCCTTGCGGTGTACACAATGCTTATGAATATGCAGTAAACTCATGGCAGTTATGAAAGTTAATCGAGTTATAATTTTGATAAGACTTGAATGGAAGATGAACTGCTTCCATTTCCATTTTGCACTCTCTATAGGTAAGTCTATTTGTCCATGTCAATGTATCGACTAAATAGATATACGTTCCCAAAATACGAAGAATAATTGTCCTAGTGATATACAGTCACAGTGACTATCCATACGATAAAAGGAAAAGAATAAAATGGAAAAAGAACATTGGGCAATGGAAGCTGGCTTCTCTTCCCTGATTGCCCAATTTTTTTTACATATGCCTCCTCCTAAAAAATATCTGTAAATTATGACAATGCTTGTTGGGTTGTATATAAAGAAATATGTAATCTGGCTTATAATTTATCTTTGTTTACTCGGATTACTATGGGAGGAGTAAAAAAAAGAAATCTGAAGTTCACAATAAAGCACAAGAGAATCATGGTTGATCATCTTTATGTTTAGTTTTCCTATCAGGAAAAAAAAAATGTAGTTCGTCTTATGATTATGCTTCTTTTCTTCCTTAAGGCTAAACATAACATAATGAAGCGTCTCCCAAGAAC
Organism: Ilex paraguariensis; assembly: GCA_963454935.2. Taxonomy (NCBI): domain Eukaryota; kingdom Viridiplantae; phylum Streptophyta; class Magnoliopsida; order Aquifoliales; family Aquifoliaceae; genus Ilex; species Ilex paraguariensis. Next base: position 135,998 of record CAUOFW020001725.1, on the reverse strand, counting down.
TTTCTAACTAAAATTTCTCTTTTTGTGCTTGGTTATGAGTTCTGCTTGGTTATGAGTTCCGTCTTTTTTCAATTGGCAGAGACCTCAGCTTTAACAACTTGGAGGGAGAAATTCCGAATCTTGTAGACCTGGTGCATCTGGAAAGGTAAACAACTGAATCTCAAGAGGGCAAGTTGTATAATTTATGAAGCAAAGGAAGCCTTCCCTATAGTTTGTGTCCATATGCTAGATTGAAATGTGTGAGCATGTTGCACCATGAGTATTTCAGTCCTCTCATCAGATGCCCTTTAACTAATCAAAAGAAAAAATAATACAGATAGGTGCAACCTGGGTTCCTTTTATTGTTAGCTCTGAAGCCTTGTCCTTAGAGCAAAGGTAAGCAGTGAGGATCATTTGTGTTCAAGTCATTGTAGGCAACAATCAAAATTTCGTTTTGGTCAACTTAGAAATGAAAAATTTTGACAAATTTTTCGAAAACACAATGATAATGGAGAAAAAAAGTTTAGAAATTTGTTTTTGAAAGACCGAAACACCTCAAAACATCTCGCTGCACCTCAAAACCTAGGAATTTTGATATTCAATCACTGATTCATTCTAGTTTCCATGGAAATCAAAATGTTTTAGTCATTTTGGTGAAAACAAAATGAAATTTTCTTCCTTGATCGTAGGAAAGGCATTGAATACTCCACTCATGACCTAGGTGGTTGAATGCTTCAGCTTATTTTATGTTTCATTCTGCTTGAAATCTTCAAACAAAATCAATTATTAACCCCGTATAAATCGTGTCGTTAATGGATTAGGTGCTACCTGACCAGCAACTTGCTTACTGGGAATATTCCGGATTGGATCAAGAGCAGAGATACTGGAGTGTATGTCTTAGTCCTGGATTCCAGATCATTGTCCCATTCAAAAAGCACCCCCAAACACAACACACACACACACACACACTACTCTGCTCTCCATCTCAGTTTTGCATAAGATTGCTGTTCATGTTTGTAAGTTTATAGCTCAATTGCAACTCATCTATGTTCACAAACTGCTGCATTTATAATATGTAATTTCATCTGCATGATTTCGTCCTTTAGACCTACTCACATCCATTCAAAAGGTACATACCCATGCTTGTTGTTGGCCTCAACATTGTGTTCTTTTTATAGGCAATGGATGTAATGCTCTTGATTTGCTTGCATATGCAGTTAATTGTGTGGTCCAGGAGCCCTATAGGAACAAGATGTTTGTTTGATTTTTACCAAATATTGACCACTGATTGTCGACTGACTTGTAGCTGGGAATGGGTTGAGATATCAGTTCGTTAACTTTAACCTTGAACAGCCCATGGAGAAATTCAGTAAGACAGAAGATTACAATGATCCCCTATCTGTGGACAAGTGTTTAAAGACATTCATCCTTTATCAAGACTCTCTATTCCAGATAAGTCAATTCATTTGTAGCTGAAAAAGGAAAGAATAGCAATTAAAAAATTATTTGTACATGTGGCTAATAAACTTCTTTTCTGGAAGGTGGTAAAACGCTGCATGCGGGTTCTGAGATTAATTTGGTCTGATGGTACTATTGATTCACCTAGTGTACTAAATAAGGATTGTCAAGGCAGTAGCTCCCGAATTTATGAGTTACGAAAGTGAAGGTCCTGAGGAGATGGCCCTTAAGTTGGATTGGTACATGTAAAATGATGTGCATGATGAAGAGAATTTTCTTCTTGGGGCTTATGTTGGTATAAGTCTTGTTGAGAGATCACAATGTTTAGGTTCTTCATTGAATGAAAAAAAGAAGAGGTCTTAATATATTATGAGTGATCTCACTACTTATAGGCTTAAATTTTTAACTGAGTTTGAGTTCAAAATATGAACATCGGGCATGATGTTGGACTCCCCTTACTCCTCAAAATTGGAATTAAAGCCAATGGCTGATGAGCTTGGATGAACTCTCCAAGCAGTGGCGTGACATATCGGCATTAATGATGGCTTTTACAAATGGTGATGGGCTCATGGTGTTGGACTCATTATAATATAAGTCTTGATGGAGCTGGCTTTGTGATACTGGGTGTGAGGGCTCTCGAGATTGTGATAATGTGGTGGGAATCCCAAGTTAAAAGGAAAATGAAGTCAAAGAGCCTTAATATATTATGAATGGACTCACCACTTACAGTCTCAAAGTTTCTAGGTGGGTACTGAATTCCAAACATGCATATTCGGCTTGGTTTTAGACTTTGGACTTCATATCTCCCAAGTATTGGCAACAAGACAGACGAATGATGATCTTGGGTGAACTTTCCAAGTAGTGGCTTGGCATGGTGATATTAGTGATGGCTTTTGAGTATGGTGATGGACTCCTGGTATTGGAGTCATGGAAATGCCAATCTTGATAGGAGTAAGGCATGGGCTGTTCCATGTAAAGTCTCTCAATAGAAGGATAATGCGGTGACTCAAGAAGAATGGTCAAAAAGCTTGGTTTCTTGGAAGAGAGTACTCTTGTAAAGAGTGATTTGGACATGATGCTTGTGGAGGGTGAGGGATCAAATTCAAGGAAAGTTAAAAACCTGATGTGGTTCTCACATGAGAGAGAGATTGTTGAGATATCATATGTGGATATCTTACATGGCCACTTGGGAAAAAAAAAAGTGAGATGGCCTTAGTATCTCATGAATGGGCTCACTACATACAAATATAAACTTTTAGGTAGGTTTGAGTTGTATACAATTATATTGGGTGTTGGATTCCCCCGGTCTGGCCAACACCTCTTTGTTTGAAGCGATCACTGTTTTTGTAAAACCATGTTTAGTGAGATCACTTGTTTGTAAGCAGCCATCAAACCTTTCTGCTGATGCTTATAAGATTTCTTTTACCACTTATTGCTTTTCGTGCTTGCCACAAATGAAGTAAAGAGCATCGGTACTTTCTTGTGTTCATCAGATACCTCATTTAGAAATATACAATAGATATATAAGATTTATTTTACCACTTATTGCTTTTTGTGCTTGCTGCACGCGAAGTGACGATTGCTTTTTGTGCTTGCCACAAATGAAGTGACAAACATAGATTCTTTCTTGTGTTTCATCAGTTAACTCATATAAGGTAACATAGCACATTGAAATGCTCTTGCCTTCTCCATTCTTAAGCAATCACAAGTACTTTCATGCTTGATAAGTTTCAGATATGTTCCCATAGATAGATTTCAAAGGCTAATAATCAGCTTTAAGACAATTAGTTTGTTGTTATCCAGCCACACAGATCTTTCTTACAACAACTTTTCTGAGAGCTCCGCACCACCTGGCTGTCCGGAAAACTTGTAAGAATAAATTATCCTCTTTTGAGCTTCCTTGTATGTCTTTTGTTCTTCCTTCACTTTTTGTCCAACTGAAAGTGGCTTCTTGTTGATTCACCAGAAACTTGTTCAGAAGCTTCTCTGGAAAGAAAGTGTAAACCTCTCTCTCTCTCTCTCCCCCCCCCCCCCCCCCCCCTTTTGAAATTTTCAGTTGAGCTTGATATTACACAGTACTGAAGCATTTTTGGGTTTTTCCTTGCGCTGCATGAATGTAGGGAATCTGGTCATTGCCTGACACGCTTTCCTTGTACAAAAGGTGAGCCTATACTTCATATAATTTACAATCATGACTGGCACAATCATCTTTGAACCCCTTATTTAAACATTGTTCAACTTTGCAGCAGTTGTATAGGCTTCAATTTGCATTCTATCAATTGCCACAAAAAAAAATCAAGCAAATATAAGAATAACCTTTTCTCCTTTCTTATGTTTTCAACTTATATTTTGGTTGATAATCACAAAAAATTGCAGAAACATCCTCTTCACGCTACATAAATTTAACTCTCCCTAGACTCCGCAGTGGCGGGATCTCTGTGCTCTAGGCTGTTCCTTTTTTTATCTGATGACTACTGATATATTTTTAATAATGTATAGATTGGTATGAAATTCATATAAATTGCGGTGGGGGAAGTACCATGATCGGAAACACTGTTTATGAAGCAGATAATGAAACAAGAAATTCGGCAAAATTTTCTCCACAGAAGGAGAGTTGGGGCACTAGCATCACAGGAAACTTCTGGGATCTTTCCAATATAACCCTGGATGATTATACTGCAAGAAATGTATCAGTTCTCAGTGTGAAAAATTCTGAGCTGTACACAGAAGCTCGCCTCTCTCCATTATCTGTCTCTTATTACGGGCGTTGCTTAGCAAATGGGAAGTATAATGTAACACTTCACTTTGCTGAAATAATTTTCAGACACAATCGGTCTTACCAGAGTCTTGGAAGACGGATGTTTGATGTTTATATCCAGGTAGTTTGGGTGTAATGAGTTCTTTTAGTCTGCAGTTACAAGTATACTTGATCTAGATAGTTCATTACAGGATGAAAAGGTTTTGGAGGACTTCGATATTGAACATGTAGCAGGAGGGGTTGATAAGGCAGTAACACAGACATATCAAACAGTTGTAAAGGATAAAACTTTAGATATTCGCTTTCATTGGGCTGGGAAAGGGACATCAGCTATCCCTAGGAGAGGAATGAATGGCCCTCTGATATCTGCTATTTCTATGAAAGCTAGTAAGTCATGCTTAACATGCTTTTCTTTGTCTATTGTGAAGTATCAGTATTCTATTGTGTTTGAGTGTTTTTCTATTGTCCAACCTGTTCTATAATCTGGAGTATATACACTGAAATAGTGAAATATATAGGCATTACTTGAGATTCACATGAACCTTAATTAAAAATTTGAAACCAGGTTAGATTGCTACTTGTGAAAATGCAATTACTATTTTATTTTTTCTGCGAGTCAATGTTTATTTAAATTGTCCATGTCTTGATATAAGGGACTGTCACGCCCCCACCCTGGATCATGTAGGGTGCGTAGCGGATTGGCCACCAAGGCCTTAACCAACCAACGCTGTGCATAATAAATGCAAAATGAATTCTAGAGGAATTAATTAAACATCACCAACATTATTATTAAACCCATGTAAAATAATAATCAAACCATAAGGTTCACTACTCTAAACATAAGCAACATTGTTCTCCAAAATAATTAAATATTTATCTCAAAACTATAAAATATATTTATTCTTGAAGACTTACAATAAAATAAATCTTTAAATCCTCTAATCTTTTATCTATCTGAGGACTTACTCCTCACCTTGATACTCTCCTGAAAATGTTAAATGTTTGTATGAGCACAACGGTCCGTGAATAGCAACCACCTCTAATGAGGTGTGAAAATAAGTCCTATAGTTTATATACAAAAATAAACTTTGATATATATATATAAGTGCAACAAATTATACCTAACCCCTCTTATATAATCATTTAAACAAAATGATCTTATGATCACAAATAACTTTATAAATGAAAAGACATTTATAACCTCAAACGCCCACTCATTTTCACAAATAACTTTATAATGAAAAGACATTTATAACCTAAAACACTCACACACACATGCAGTCCTAAATACATTTGTTATATCATATTTGTTACCATTAGCCTGATAACTAGCTATGTCTTTTATCACCACTAGCTTGGTAACTGGCTTCGTCTATTATCACCACTAACCTGGTAACTGGTACCGTCTCTTGTCATCACTAGCCTGATGAATGGCCCTTATGTGCATATCCCTATACCGATCACACCGATACACCTTCAATATCGTTATTATTTAGACTTGGTAATCTAGTCCCCGTCTCATAAAGCATAATTTTAACACGCACCAAAACTATCGTTTCAGTCCTAACGCACACAAAAGTTCTTTTTCATTACCAAAACACATTTAAGCAATGATATAAAATCATCCCACAAGTTTTCAAAATTCACATGTATAATAATTCACAATTGCAAAACATTTAATTGTAAACCTAAACATCAACATATTTATCATATATATGAAATATCCACACCCACACACCCACACCCACACCCACAAGTTTAATATAAAAAATCCTACTAAAAGAAGTAGTAAATTATTCACCTTAATTTTTAAAATCCAATTCAAAACCCTCTTTCCCAACCTCAATAGAATCACCATCTAATCCAAAATAACATATATCAATCAATCACTTTTCATAATTTCGTCATTTTGCGATTATATATTTAATTTTTATACTTCCTACCCATTGGTATATACTTTATATATCATTTATGTAGAAATAACATTTTTAATGTGAGCTAATAGGGTATGAAAGTAACCTGGGCAGTTTAGAAAAAGTTTATAAAGTTTTGGGGTCAAATCATAAGTTTCAAAACTTTTGGGGTCAAAGTGTAATTTTCTAAACAAAAATGAATATTCTATTTTGGGGATTGCCATAAATTTTTCAAAATTCTATTATTGCCACTAACCAAGTAAAAAAGTGGTTAAAAATAAGTTTAGGAGAATATAAGGGTCAAAATAAACTCTTTAAAATCAAATGGGTGAATTATGTAATTTCTAGACTTTGTCTTCTACAACCTACAAACTCTTCCACGTTCTGCAACTTAAAAGAAAAGTCCAATCCCTTTTCTTTTCTTTTTTTTAACAACTCTTCTTGACACACATACACCACCATATTAACATGTAATTGAATACATATAATATAATCTTCCAATTGATACACCCTGCCACTTGCTCAATCACTAACTTAAACCTTTCATAAGTATTATCTCAACTACTCTAAACCCATTGCATTTAAATCCAATAGCTTCCTTATTACTTCAATTCTTTTTATTTAAAGGAAAGGTAAAAGCATGTATGGGTGCACATCACTGCAAGCATCTAACAGTTGATTTATCCATTGCATAGATTTCAAGCCTCCACCTGATGGAAAAACGAAGGTATTCATTGCAGTTGGAGTCGCAGCTTTGGTATTATGTATAATTCTCACAGTTCTCCTTATTCTTTGGTGGAAAGGCTGTATGGGAGGCAGCAACTCAAGGGAACAAGGTGGTGAAGCTCTACTGCATGAGTTTTAATTCGGAATGGAGAAGGAAAAAAACTTATATATAATCATCCATATATGTGAAAAAAGCTCTTTGATGATTCAATTTTCTAGTGTGAAAACAAATTGAATTCCTACTATGCCATGGAGAGCGTGGTAATCATCCAACTTAGGGACTGAAAATTTATAATACTAAAGCATAGATTATTCATTTTTCTAAAATGATCACTAAGCAGGTTTGTGCATGAGAGAGAGAGTAGAGAGAGAGAGAGAGAGAGAGAGAGAGAGATGACCAGTAAGGATGCAGAGTTACTACTTTGTAAGATGCAGTTTAACTTCTCGAACTTGCTTACAGATTTGCGAGGATTAGATTTGCAAACCGGTTTATTTACCTTCCGCCAAATTAAAGCTGCCACAAACAACTTCGATGTAGAAAACAAGATTGGGGAAGGTGGTTTTGGATCTGTCTATAAGGTATAAATCAGTCCAGATTCTTCTTTCTCTTTGTACCTTTTAGCTACGTGTAGTAGTCTTATGCTTTTCTTTGTAATTTCCTGTGGTTAAAGCACATGGGGATGGATGTTAGGCACATGCGGCCACTTAAAACTACAGTTTTTTCTGTTGCAGGGTGTATTGTTAGATGGTACTGTAATTGCTGTTAAGCAACTTTCTTCCAAATCAAGGCAAGGAAATCGTGAGTTTGTAAATGAAATAGGCATGGTTTCTGGCTTAGGGCACCCAAATCTTGTGAGATTGTATGGATGTTGTATCGAAGGAAATCAATTACTATTGGTATATGAATACATGGAGAACAACAGCCTTGCCCGTGTGTTGTTTGGTAAGTTGGTATTTTTTCTACATCATGTACATTATGTTGATTATATGAAGTATGGTAATTAAATAGCAAGACTACATTCACTGACAATCGGCTTTGTTAATCTTTTTTCTTCACTTGTTTTTGAAAGTTGGTAGATTTTTTCTCTAAAGGCTATCAATGTAAACTGAAGGTCCAGAGCACTTGCAAATTGAACTAGAATGGCCTACAAGGCAAAGAATTTGTATTGGCATAGCTAGGGGACTGGCTTTCCTGCACGAGGAATCAACACTGAAAATTGTTCATAGAGACATTAAGGCTACCAATGTTCTACTTGATAGAGACCTCAACCCAAAGATCTCTGACTTTGGTCTAGCGAAACTCGATGAAGAGGAGAACACTCACATCAGCACCAGAGTCGCCGGAACTATGTGAGTTTTTCGTTTTGTCTTTCCCTTGAGAGTACTCTACCACTAGCATGTTCTTCTTGAAATATATATCTCAATGCTTTGCTTGGTTAAAAGATTTTATCATTGCTTCTCCTTGTATAGTTAAAGTAAAAAATCTGACAAAAATAAAAATTCTTCTCAAGAAGAAGTTTTCTTAGCTGACAAAACTTATTTCATTTCAAGAACAAGCGCAAGGTAACACTGGACATCTCATCATATTGTTCTAACCTTGTTTTTTGAATTAACATGAAATTGCTCATCAACAATAAAAACTAGTTAGCTTGTTGTGCTTGAATTATCGTCTATGTTGGGAATTCTTGTACGTAAGAGTTCATAAAAGTTATTTAAAGTCAAATAATACTAGTAAATTACTAAGTATTTGCATTTTTGGCAGAGGATACATGGCACCAGAGTATGCACTATGGGGTTACTTGACCTACAAAGCAGATGTGTATAGTTTTGGGGTTGTTGCATTGGAAATTGTTGCTGGAATGAACAACATGAAATATCGTCCTGATGGGAATTATGTTTGTCTACTTGACTGGGTAAGAAAATTTACTTCTTTGCATGTCTTGTTGCTGTTCTTCCCTACCCTTTGGTGTATAGTTTTTGGTTTTCTTTCTGTTCTTCCCTACCCATTGGCGTATAGTTTATGCGTTTATGAGCCCCTGTTTATTGACATTATCACTAGCGCTCACACAAGATTTATGACTCAACTCAATAAAGCCTTATCTCACTTATTTGGGATCGATTACATGAATCTTGGTGCGTCATATTGTGCTCTACCAAATGTCATATTCTTTGTTAAATCACAAGTCATCATTTTTGTTCTTTTTTTTTTGCTATATCAATCATATATCAATAGGCATTACAAGCAGCTGCCATATAAGCATTATTTTTCCAAACAATGCAGTTGCACTCTCTAGAGACCTGCCACAAAAGATATCAAAAGTTCCTAGACTCCTATTTAAAAATAGATCTCATTGACAATCTTAATGCTAGACAGCAAAACTTGACCATAACCGTAAAAGATTTATAATAAACCTAAAAGAAAAAGAAATACACTTCCAGCCCTAACATTATGGCAAATAGAAATCGTCCCTAAAATGTCTTCCTTATTTTGAACTATTCAGCATGGACTACTGTGCTTGGGTGCATTAGAAGTTGAACTTTTCAACCAGCCTATCTGGGGCATCAGTATTTTGTCTTCACTAACAAGAAAAAACAATTACTAATGTTCTTTAAGTGTCATGAGCTAGGGACTTCTTATATTTGAAAAACTAAAATTAGTCATGTTTGCAGTTTAAAAAGATAACGAAACCAAAACAAATTCTGTACTATGCATCCCTCAATGCGAATCCAAACTGTTAGTTTTATAGTAGACATGACACACATTCAAGTATGAATGAGTACTTTTGTTGCACCCCTTTCTATCAGTTTAAGCTTTTAGGGTTGTTGGTGGACTAACTTGGTATCACAGTCTAGGAATCTTGCGTTCAAACTACACCAACAACAACTCGCTTAGTATACAACCAAACCACGTGGACGGATCACCCAAGGGGTGTCATTCGTGAAGGGAGTATTAAATAAATACTCCTATTTTACCACAAGTCGAATACCTAATAACTGTCATTAGCTTTTATGCTTGTTTCAGGCTCTTGTTTTGCAACGTAAAGGAAGTTTGATGGAGCTAATAGATCCAAGGTTGGGTTCTAACTTCAACAAGGAAGAGGCAATGAGAATGATTAAAACAGCTCTATTGTGCACTAATCCGTCACCGGCACTTAGGCCTAACATGTCTGCCGTAGTGAGCATGCTTGAAGGTCATGTTACTGTTCAGGAACTAAACATGGATCCAAGTATTTATGACGATGAATTGAAGTTCCAAGCCCTCAGAGACAAGTATGAAGAGTTGGAACTCCGAAACTCCAGTGAAACTGAGATCCTTAACCCTTCATCACACAAAATACACGGTGGTTCTTCCTCCACCACCACCCAAGATCTCTACCCAATTAGTCTTGGTTCTTCATATTGAGGAGGGAGAATTATGCTTTGATGGTCCATAAATAGATTGCTTGTTGAGCTATTTTTTAAGTTTTTGTCCTAAGGAAGCCGAAATATGCATTTTTTCTTTTTCCATTAAGAATCATGACCATGGTGCAATTGAAATCAAGAGCACAGTGACAGTTGGATGATCAAGAATTTATTAGTGTAATGGCTAAAAAGGATTACATGAAATGATAAATGACAGTTATTCTTGTCTTGCTTCAGAAACTATGCTTAATTTGTAGTAGTATCCAATGTACAATCAGATATTTTCTTTTTGCTTCATAAACTATGTAGATATTTACTTTTTTTGGATGAAAGGATTTTGAATGATGAATAATTGTGCATGTGAATTGCTTGTATGATCAACCACATAGTGAGGAAATAGAACCAGAATGTAAGTAGTTAGGCTAGTCTAATATCAATTGAGTCTCTTAGTTCTGTGTTTGTTGTATTGCTTGGAGAAGAAGAAGAGGGTAATTAATTACAGATGTTTCGATCCTTTTGCAGTAGGACATCCATTTTTATTTATACAGGAGTAGGTTTTTGTTTTCTTCCATGATTGTGTGGTCCCCTCAATCCGTTAAAATCATTCGGGAATATTTAACTGTTAGAGACAATCATATTCACAGGAAACGTGTATCTCTCTTGAAGCGGTAGCTTGCTGCCCAAAGTAGGATTGGTTGGTTGAGCTCTTCCTCTCTTTAAAATAGCTAGATTCGAGTTGGCGTGGTGAAGTTGAGTTGATTGAGTATCGTTTAGTGAGTTGGGAGTTGGTATACTTACCTTGGATGGCCCGAGACAGGTCGGTCTAGTTGAACTATAATGTGTGAAGTTGAATTATGATTTATGGTGTTATCAACTAGAATTCGAAGACATTTCTTTTAAACTTATCATAAATTATATTTACATTCTTCGATGTTTATAAAAAAAGAGACTTTTTTGTGTGTGATTTTGAACGTTATAAGTAAGACCCATGCAAAATGGGGCGAAATAACCCATGGCCTAATTGATTATTGGGCTGTGGGATTAGGTTGTAGGTTGTGAGCCATTTAGAAAGGCCACGGGGAACTAGCATTTCATCACTTTTTTATTTACTAGTTATAATTTGTACTTAAATGTGATGCAATATACAATCTAATCATTAAAAAAATTGATATCACTATATTAAATAGTAATTTTTTTTCTTCCCTTTTTTTTAATTACATTTTTTGAAATTAATTTTTACTTATTATTTTACAAAAAAATCGACAAAATTTTCTCAAAATGTTACCTTAAAAAAAATATTAATGTGTAAATTATGGTACATGAACAGTGCCACAAATAAATGATGTAATAGAAACGAGTTAAAAAATATGTAAGAAATAAAAATAAGGCAGGCGTGAGATTTGTTATACAAATAAAAAAAGAAAAATAAATAAAAAAAATAAAAACATAACGGTATAACTATCACGCGCAGACACTTCAAGACGTAATTATGATATAAAATTAGCCAAATAAATACAGACAACCAATTATCTTTTGACACTTCGACAGTCATCTCTTATGTTTTTCAAGTCTCACTTCAGCAACTATCGGTCATTAAATGCAATACAAACAAAACAAAAAAGTCAACATCATACACAGTGACCAAAGTGGTGAGATAACTTTAAACTAGACCTTGGGTAAGTGAGAGTGGGTTCAACAAAGTTTATTTACAACCCAAATGAAAAAACAAAGAAAAAAAAGCAAAAGGAAAACATAAGGACGTTCGCCGTCCGTTGGAATTCATTGTGCAACTGCTCCGGCATCTTGTCCTGTCTGTCTTGCAATTTTCATTTTTTTTTCCAGATTTTGGGGTTCTATATATATAGATTATGTGTCTTTTGATGTGTTTGATTTTTTCTCATTTGTCTTCTTCTATTGTAAGTAAGTGTAGAGTGTTTTCTTGATTTGAGTCTCAGATTCAGACTTGATCTTCATATGAATTGTGGCTTTGTTCCCGTAGGATATGGTTCAAATTCAACCGACATCCCAGTCTTTAAAGCTCCTTTAATGGCCTGTACATTAAAATAGGTCGACTTTTGTTTGGGAGTGTTTAAATAAAGTTACTTACCTTGACCAAAAAAAAAAAAATCACTTACAGGTTACTTAAAATATGATTTGATTACGAAGACAACACATCTATAATATAAAAAGGCATCAATAAGTTTGTCCTACAGTCTCAAATATGTTCATCTAACGGTCACCAATATCTCTCTCAAAATCATTCATATTACATTGTATCTTCAAATATGAATGACTCCTAGTAAACATATATGAGAGAGAATTGGATCCATCCATATTCGTTTAGAACATAAACGAATTGTAGTTATCATTATGTAATTGATCTCAGTTTCTTTTAACCTGTTATATTTTTTGGAACTACAAATTTTGATTCATCTTGGTGATGGATATATTTTCAGAGGATCATGACCAAACTCATTAAGTTTACCTTAATTTTCTATAAGTTTCATTACTACGATCTCTCATTTTGGAAATAAACAAAACAACCAATTATATTAATTGATGTGACACATAAAATTGAAAATTTGACATGTTGAAAATTTTCAACTTAGTAACTATATTAGAAAAAATGTATAAATTATTAGTAACTATAAATTTGTTGAAGAATTTCACAAAAACAATACGATAAACAACAAATTTAGTTTGTGCTCGAATTACAATTCATTACTCATGTGTAGGATCAATAGAGAAGGATTTGTAATATCTTTCTTTTTTTTTTGAAATCCTTCTTCTAATTTCTCCGTTATTATTGTCGAAATTTATAAAAGTGGGACCTACATCTCAAAATTAGTGGGATCAAGTTTAAATGCATTTTTCTCCATGAGGAGATGAATGTCGTATATTTATTTGTCTAAATCCATTAAATATTAAATTAGAAATTATGTTCTAAAATAACTTATTTAAAGTGGTGAAATAAACTAAGATAAATATAATAGAATAAGACTTGTCCTGCATTGAGTTAATATACTTCTAGTTGATTTTATGGGTTGGGCCCCAAAGGGTACCACGCTTTTATGAGCAGAGCAAACACCTACACTACCAAGGTTATCACACATGTGCCACCAGCCTCACAACGACCACGACCCTTCCCAGTAGGGCTCGAGCATGGGCTTGGGCCAAAAATATATAATCTTTTTGGATAAAATTTATTTGGAGTGGTGTGGATCATGGACCAAACCAATTGGTTCCGAACACGGATCAGAATTAAAATCCCAACCGAAATTTAAAGTCCTACTAGATTTTAAAATTTTATTCCCGTTACTTTGAATTTGGAGCCAAAATGGGTCTGGTTCATTCTAAGAGGTGTCTTTTACCTGTTCAAATTAAAGTGTGTGTCTCTTCTATAAACAGGCTGTCCTATTACTATTTCAATCCATTGCAATTATGGATTCCAGTTTCAGAATTTCTTCTTTTTCTTCTTCTCTCTCTATTTGTGCATATTGTTGTATTATCCTTTTGGTTCGATTCAAGTATAAAACATAAGTTGTGTTCGTTGGTCTTTAGAGATTGAAGTGCAACTTCTGCATAGACATAATCCATTTTATCTTGGGTGGTAGTTGCTCATCAACCTTGAGTATTGAGAGGGAGAAAATCTGTCTTAAGGACATTGTGTTTCACCAGGGTCAAATTGAATATTTTGGTTTTCTTATTTTATTGTTCGTGCAGATCTGTGTCCCTGTGAGTGCACTATTTTTGCTTACCATACATTCTGTTTAGATTAGTGCATAAGTTAGACTTTATAAATTTAATATAATCTAATTATATACCTATTTTCTATAATAATCCCAACTATTAAAGCTACCACAAACAACTTCGATGCAGAAAACATGGAGAAGGTGGTTTTGGATATGTCTATAAGGTATAAATCAATCTAGATTCTTCTTTTTCTTTTACCTTTTAGCTACTTGTAGTAATCTTGTGCTTTTGTTTGCAGTTTCATGTGGTTAAAGCACATGGAGATGGAAGTTAGGCACACATGACCACTTAAAACTACAGTTTTTTCTGTTGCAGGGTGTATTGTTAGGCAGTACTGTAATTGCTGTTATGCAACTTTCTTCGAAATCAAGGCAAGAAAATTGCAAGTTTGTAAATGAAATAGGCACTGTTTCTGGCTTAGAGTACCCAAATCTTGTATATGAATACATAGAGAACAACAGCCTTGCCCGTGCTTTGTTTGGTAAGTTGGTATTTTTTCTACATCATGTACATTATGTTGATTAACTCCGCCAATGTTGTATTGAAAACTGTTTGAACCAAGCTAGAATAAAGGAGGAGGGTTGCATTAGTTAGCTTACAGGTAACGTAAAATTTTGTCAGATCTACTATGATGTGTCCAAATAATGATATATGCGCTAATGCTAGGTTGTTCCCCATAAGTGACGCGTTGCGCCTGCCTCGAGGGGTTTTGACAAATAAGTTAGGGGCGCCGAATCGGCTCCTGGGTGTGATGATAAATAGGCAAGGGTCTCCGCACCATGGATGGACATGGAGGGTAAGGAAGCTAGTCCACGATGATAGACTTAAATTAGCAATATGGAAACATAGGTACACTCACCCGCAAAACAATGGAATTAGTAGACACTATGAGTAGGGAAAAAATTAGTATAACATGCTTACAAGAAACTAAGTGGGTATGTGAGAAGGTAAAGAAGGTAGAAAATACAAGATTTAAGATTTTCTATATAGGAAAGGATAGATGAAGAAATGGAGTAGGAATAATTGTAGATAAAGACCTAAAAAATAGCATAGTAGTAGTTACAAGCAAAGGAAATAGGATTATATCTGTTAAACTTGTAGTTAAAGATATTATAATTAATGTGATTAGCGCTTATACACCTCAAGTAGGGTTAGAAGAACATATTAAAAATTAATTTTGGGAGCAAATGAATGAATTAGTTTAATATATACCTATAGGAGAAAAGATAATCATAGGTGGAGATTTTATTGGACATGTGGGAAAAGATAGAACACAATATGAGGGGAGTCATTGTAAACCCCACCATGTTTATACTAATATAGTGACGTAATTATTTAGTAATTCTTGTATAAGTAATGACGTAAGAATGAACCATATAGATTGTAACAGTAGGAATAAATACTTAGGGACACAAATTGATTGTGAAGTTTAAGTTTCAAAGGCGTTTAAATTTGAGAATGGTGGTTAGGTAAGTTTCTAAATAGTTTTAGGTCAAAATAAGATTTGTATTGAATCTGGAAGGTTAAGAAACCTTGGGAGAGATAATATGAGGTGTATTAGAAGTTAGAAAGTATTCCGGAGTTTAAACGCATTTTAGAAAGAATTCGGATAGAAAGGAATTTGATACTATCTTAGTAATTTTGCCATAAATTTTTAGTCCTAACTCCTATTGAGCTGATTTTTGGATAGTAGAAACTAGACTTCAATGGATACAAACATGTATTTCACAAAAATTTTCTGAATCGACTTTTAAATAAGTGAAAATTGCTTCTGAAATTGGGACAAAAAATTGGCACCGTTCGGACACCCCAAGAACAGTCCGGACATCCCTCCCTACCCTAAAATCTTATTTTTCATCCAAAACAGTAAATTTGCCCTTTGGAACGCCTAAGTACCATCCAGCCGCTACCTAAAAACAGACACGATCAATTTTAGTGTTTTTCTCCATTTTTCACCCTATAAATACCATAAGGACGTCCTTTTAGTTTTTTTTATCAATAAAAAGCAAGAGAGAAGAAGAGAAACACAATATTGAAGGGGGATTGTCACATTTGAACAGATCAAACATGTTATGTTTACACACAAACTACGGAATCAAGGTAGGAGAATCTTCTCAAGTTCTTTCATTGAGACTTAGGGTATTATATATGTATGTTTTCAATCTTTTTGATAGTTATATGATAAATACTTATGAGTTCTTGATTTTTTTATTATTGAACCTGAGTTTTTAACAAAATATATGTTTGGGTTCAAGAATACTTGTTCTTGAAATTTTCAAAAGTTTGCTAGATACATGTTTGATTGTGAAAAATACATGGATTCTTGATTCCTAATTCTTGATTAAATCATGTTTTCATCTAATACTTGTTCTTGTTCCAAGAAATTATGATTTTTGACAAAATCTTAAAATTTTGAATATAGAAATTGTGAATGTTTTCTTGATATAATCTCTTACATATTTTAATTCCTTTATTACTGTAGTATATTAAGAATTGTGAAATTGTGATATTTGAATTGTTAATGAAAATTGTGATTGGTTAAGATTGTGGTTGTTGAGAATATTGTAGTTTCAGCTCTTGTATGGTTTGAGTGTGATGGACTTGAATTGCCTTCGAGAGCTTTCGTAGAGTATTAGATGTTAGTCTATCCCAGTGGGAGTGAGATGATTGCTTAACACTTATAGTTGATTGTTGTTTGTGAGAGCAACCACTATTGTTCACGTAGGTTCGAGGCTGAGGGATAATATACCTTTGTGAAAGATTTGTCAATATTGTAAGAGACGGTATACACCATTTCTAAAGTGGTTTTGTGATGTGCCCTGCAGGGAATGATTGAGATTGTGTGGTTGTGATGGGTGAACGAGGTAGAATCATTGTATAAATTCCTGAGAAAAAACCAACATACACAAGAATGGGGATGAACCAACATACATGAGAATATGAGATGATGCTACTGAGTGATTAATTGATTGCTTTAATTAAAACATGTTTATTTCTTTTATTGATTTATTGTATGTTTGTACACTTGAAATCATTATAATTGTCCTTGTTTTACTTTCAAACAGTATATATGTTATTTTTAAAAAAAGACTTGCCATATTTTATTGTTCTAAACCTTGAAATCATTATAATTGTCCTTGTTTTACTTTCAAACAGTATATATGTTATTTTTCAAAAGAGACTTGCCATATTTTATTGTTCTAAACCTTGTTGAGATTTGAAAGGAATTTCCTCCAAGCTTTTGCTCACCCCCTACAACATATTACAGATTTTGGTAGAGAGGAGAATGTCGAGTTAGATGAGCAGGTTGATCTTGAGGCTGGAGAGGGTTAGTATGAGGATCCTGAAGTGGAGACTTAGAGATGCTTCGTTTTAGTTCTGATTATTGTATTTGGAGAGACTTTTTTGAAACAATGTATTCATTAGTTTTTATTATTCCATTGCTAGATATTCTTTGGTTTTGAATTGTAAGTTAGAGAAGTTTCAATATTTTGTTGGTTTTAGTATTTATTCTTTGTCAGATAAATGGATGGTTTGTTATCTAATAGTTATTTTTAGTTGCTCTTATGGTTAGATGGTTTATATATAGTAATGCCTTACAGAGTAGATTTTAGGGCGCTACAGTCATGGTGGTTATAGATATGGTGATCGAAATGAAGTCAAAGAATAGATTTTAGAGTTTGCAATGACATGTAACCTTGTAGTGGTAAACACTTTGTTTAGAAAATGAGAAGAACATCTAATAGTCTTTAAGAACGGACCAAACAAAAGCCAAGTAGACCACTTCTTAAGTAAAAGAACGGACTGGTTAGCATATAAAGATTGTAAGGTTATCTCAGGAGAAAGCTTAATATCTCAACATAGGCTAACAATCCTAAATTTATATATTAAAGGGCAACATAGATTAAAGAAAAGCATTAGAAAAACAAGAACGAGATGATGGAATTTGAAAAATGAGAAACTAGTACTATGTAGGAGTAGAATGCTTAAAGAAGCCTACCCATTGGTGTATAGTTTATGTGTTTATGAGTTCCTGTTTATCAACATTATTACTAGCGCTCATACAAGATTTATGACTCCACACAACAAAGTATTATCTCACTTATTTGGGATCGACTACATGAATCTTGGTGCATCATATTATGCTTTACCAAATGTCATATTCTCTGTTAAATGTCATATTCTCTGTTAAATCACAAGTTATCATTTTCTTTTTCTTTTTTTTACTATCTCAGTCATATATCAATAGGCATTACAAGTAGCTACCATATAAGCATTATTTTTCCATACAATGTAGTTGCACTCTCTAGAGACCTACCTGTTGGGATTTTTAAACTCATAGACAAACACACACAATCAAGAATATAAAACATTAAGAAACAAAAAAGAACAAAACTCACAAATTTTACATGGTTTGACAATTTGTCTACGTCCACGAAACTGCAGGGATTTCACTATTGAGAGAGAGGAATACAAATGGAGGCTATATAGTTTCAATCCAAACCCTAAACACAAAAGTAACGATTTTTATATATCCTACGTACCGGGCTATAAAACAGGCCCAAACAATTTTCCTGTTTATTGTTGCCCCCAAACCCCCACGAGGCATGTCCATCAGAGCTACGGTTTGGGCCTATCGGTCCAAGCCTTCGCTCTATGGACCAAATCTCAAAAAATTTCTCATTAAAATTCACATAACATTATTTCGGGTCGGATCATCATTTGAATCAACACACAAAACTAGACTCCACAAAAGCCCAACACTACCACAATAGATATTAAAAGTTCCTAGACTTCTAGTTAAAAAATAGATCTCATTGACAATCTTAATGCTAGACGGCAAAACTTGACCATAACCGTGAAAGAATTTATTTATATAATGAACCTAAAAGAAAAAGAAATACACATCCAGCCCTAACATTATGGCAAATAGAAATTGTCCCTAAAATGTCTTCCTTATTTTTGAACCATTCAGCATGGACTACTGTGCTTGGGTGCATTAGAAGTTGAACTTCTCAGCCAGCCAATATTTTGTCTTCACTAACATAAGAAAAAACAATTAGTATTGTTCTTTAACTGTCTTGAGTTAGGGACTTCTTATATTTGAAAAACTAAAATTAGTCATGTTTGCAATTTAAAGAGCTAACGAAACCAAAACAAATTCTTTACTATGCATCCCTCAATGCGAATCCAAACTGTTAGTTTTATAGTAGACATGACACACATTCAAGTATGAATGAGTATTTTTGTTGCACCCCTTTATATCAGTTTAAGCTTTTAGGGTTGTTGGGGGACTAACTTGGTATCACAGTCTAGGAATCTTGTGTTTAAACTACACCAACAATAGCTCCCATAGTACACACCAGAACCACATGGATGGATCACCCAAGATGTGTCATTCGTGAGAGGAGTATTAAATAAATACTCAAGTTTTACCCCAAGTCGAATACCTGATAATTTTCATTAGCTTTTATGCTTGTTTCAGGCTCTTGTTTTGCAACGTAGAGGAAGTTTGATGGAGCCAATAGATCCAAGGTTGGGCTATAACTTTAGCAAGGAAGGGGCAATGAGAATGATTAAAACAGCTATATTATGCACTAATCCGTTGCTGGCACTTAGGCCTAACATGTCTGCCGTAGTGAGCATGCTTGAAGGTCATGTCACTGTTCAGGAACTAAACATGGGTCCAAGTATTTATAGTGATGAATTGAAGTTCAAAGCCCTCAGAGACAAGTATGAAGAGTTGGAACTCCAGAACTGCGGTGAAATTGAGATCCTGATCCCTTCAGCACACACAATACACAATGGTTCTTCCTCCACCACCGCCCAAGATCTCTACCCGATTAGTCTTGGTTCTTCATACTGAAGAGGGAGAATTATGCTTTGGTGGCCCATAAATAGATTGCTTGTCTAGCTATTTTTTAAGCTTTTTTCCTACTTAAGGAAGCCAAAAGGTCCTCTCAATGCTCTTACGCCCACACCGGATATGGACCAAACTGTCTTAAGACGTTCTGAACAGAGGGATGTTGATTCAAAGCAACCCAGCATCGGTAGCTCATAGACAGAGCTCATACATTCCTTTCCATTCTTGTGAACATTCTGACTCATTCCTTTTGCATACTCCTATGTCCTTTTCCCACTCCCCTCAATAAGCATTTTTCCATTTTTTCATTAAGAATCATGACCTTGGTGCAATTGAAATCAAGAGCACAGTGACAGTTGGATGATTAAGAATTTATTAGTGTAATGGCTAAAAAGGATAACATGAAATGATAAATGACAGTTATTCTTGTCTTGCTTCACAAACTATGCTTAATTTGTAGTAGTATCCAATATACAAGCAACATTGTTTTTTCGATATGCAGATGCACAAATCAAGATATCCAGGATCATGAAACATGGGACACCCTTGGCCTTTTAATTGAAAGTCTTACAAGTGGTTCTATATCAATAACCATTATCCAGAAGCTAAGATGACTCGGTTGTTGATATCCCCCGTTGTCCATTGATCATCTTAGCTGTATAATCAGCAGATAAAGTAGATTCTTCAATCTCTTTGCTGACAGAATGAGATAAAGTAGTGTTTGATGCCCCTTCCTGTGATGTGCTCCTGGATTGAGGGGTGGCCTTGGCAGTTGTAAATTCATCCATCGGGTAAGGGACACTGATTTTAGAGGTAATTATCTTACTCTTTCCTTCCATGATTTTTACAACTTCAGACATGGTTGCCATGAGTGTAGGGGATGGGTTAGTGCACATCATTACTAAATCTAAAATTGTGATTGCTTTTTTCCAAGAGTAGTCAGATTTGAGGGCTGGATCGAGTAGTTCTATAAGATTTCCCTGCTCTTGTAAAACCTGAGCTTGCAAATTTTCATTGCATCCATTAATCTAGTGAGAAGGCTTTTTATAAATAGACAATGCATCAACAAATTTTGTTTTCTTCATGATGATTTTCTTTTTCAAGCATGGACACACGAGCATATAAACACTCACAAACAAAGTTAATAGAGTGTGTATTTGCGTTTGGCTCACCAAATCTAGAAGGTAGACACTTTGATCATTTGGCCTATAGATGGCACTGTTCTTCCCACTGATAATTTCCAGAGTCACATCTCCAAAGCTACAAACATCTGCTTTATCTGTTAAGTAACCTTGCATGGCAAACTAGGTGCCATATAACCCTTGCAAAAGGCCTCCACCATAAGGACAGTCATGCATTTACCTTGAAAGA
Source organism: Ilex paraguariensis (assembly GCA_963454935.2). Lineage (NCBI taxonomy): Eukaryota > Viridiplantae > Streptophyta > Magnoliopsida > Aquifoliales > Aquifoliaceae > Ilex > Ilex paraguariensis. The sequence continues at coordinate 114,775 of CAUOFW020001725.1, read as the reverse complement.
GAGAGGGTTCCTTAATTTGTTAGAAAAATAAAACATAAAATCACAGATTCATAAATTAAATAAACATGCAAATATATCAAATAAACTCAATGGAACTTAGATCAAAAATAAGTTTAGAATAGCTTGGATTGAAGTGTGAGATGAATGTTGTCCTAGGAAGAGATACGTCCTCTCCGCACAGAGTTTTTCGACGTTCTTTTCCCAAGATACAACAATCTGAGAGAAGTTATGGTGTAGTGTGAACCTCTCTATAACAAACTGATCTCATCCAAGTTGCCCACAAAACACACCAAAACTAGTAAAGAATGAAGGGGAATATGTATATGAAAGTTATTTTTCTATATCAAAGGAAGATAGATCACATGTCTATTTATATATTAATAGATAGCCATTATCCTTTTACAGCTATATGAATGTATAGGAAATGCTTGGCTTCAACGCTAGTCTTCATGTAGTAACTCCAATGTATATATATATGTATTAGTGATATATGTAGTTATTACATATAACTACCCCTAAAGAATTTCAAAAATCAAAAATTAAAATCATAATCATAAAATAAATGTGGGGCTGAAATTATTAATATGAATAAATGATAATAAAATTTAATTTTAAATCATATATACTAACAATCCCCCTCATGATTTAAAATTAAATAAAAATAAATTGGACAACAATACCATGTAGTAGGTGATTGGTGTCTTCCAGACTTGAACCTTCACTTAGCGTTAACTAGCTTCCATATGAAGAACAAAAGTGAACAAATCTTGAACTAGGTTCTTTAATTCAAGTTTCTACTCGTCACACACACAGTATGTGTATTAGATCAAGTTCTAATCAGTTTTGTGCTTTTACGGCCATGTGCGAGTGGCTTGATTTTCATGAGCGTTTCATTTGGGATTAGTCTACATCCCATAGTAGCGGCCTCACTACAAACACACATATAGGTGAACCCTCCAAGGATGTTCAGTGACCAACACCCTGCAGAATCTTGCCTTGGGCTCATTAAGAGATTTACTCCTCCTTATCACCATCATAGTTTAGAGCACTATCACCTTAGAAATGGGACTTGGGAATTTTCCTTGTTACAATTCAGTGCTCAACATAGTCATGTTATAGTTTCATTCTTACCTATTGAACCTCCTTCATGGGATCTCCAATCACAGAGGTTAGGTATCCACTGCAATGACTAACTTATAGGCTTCAATCCTATTTCCCTCGATGAACTTTGAACTAGCCTCTTTGCTAGCCCTTTGGTAAGATGGTCCGCCAAATTATTTTCGGACCACACAAAGTCAAGTGCAATTACCCCTTGACTAAGCAACTGTTTGATAGAATTATGACAGATCCGTATATGCCTCCTTTTTTCATTGTAATGGGAATTCTTCGCCTTGGCAATTGTAGCTTGATTGTCACAATGTAGAGAAATTGCTGGAATAGGCTTACTGCCAAGAGGTATATTTGATAATAAACACTTTAGCCATTCAGCTTCTGTTGTTGCAGTGGAATCTAATGAAATAAATTATGCTTCCATTGTTGACCGAGATATAATAGTCTGCTTTGTTGACTTCCAAGCCACAGCTCCACCGCCAAACAAAAAAACATAGCCACCAGTAGCTTTAGTTTCATCCGAATTTGAGATCCAGTTAGCATCACTGAATCCTTCCAATACTGCTGGGTACCTTGGAAAACGAAGACCATAATTTAAGGTACCTTTTAAATATCGAAATACTCTTTCAATAGCTTTCCAATGTTCTTGATTGAGATTAGAAGTATATCTACTTAGCCTATTGACGGCATAAGCAATATCAGGCCTAGTGCAATTGGTTAAATACATTAATGATCCAATAATCTATGAATATTTTTGTTGTGATACACTTTCACCTAAATTTTTCTTTAGGTGTACATGTGTGGATCATATGGTGTGTTCACTGGTTTATACTTAAAATAATTAAATTTTTTCAACAATTTTTCAACATAATGAGATTGGGTTAAAATAATCTTATCTTTATTTCTTGTTAATTTTATTCCCAATATAACATCAGCAAGGCCCAAGTCCTTCATATCAAAATTATTTGAAAAGCATATTTTTAGTTTCACAAATCACATATTCATTGGTTCCACAAATCAAAATGTCATCCACAGAGACAAAGTATTACACACCTATTCTCAGTTATTTTAGAATAAAATATTTATCCGAATCATTTAAAACGAAACCATTTGAGAGTATTACTTTATCGAATTTTTCATGTCATTGTTTAGGAGCCTGTTTTAAATCGTAAAGAGATTTGACCAACTTACATACTTTATTTTCTTGCCTTGGTACCACAAATCATTCGGGTTGCTCCATATAAATCTCCTCGTCTAGATTACATTCAAAAATGCAGTTTTAACATTTATTTGATGAATTTCTAAGTTATATATTGAAGCAATGATCATTAAAACTCTTATGGTTGTTATTTTTGTTACAGGAGAATAGGTATCAAAAAAGTCAATTCCTTCCTTTTGATTAAACCCTTTAGCAACCAATCTTGCTTTGAATTTTTCTATAGATCCATCCGTTCTCAACTTTTTCCTAAATATCCATTTACAACCTATCGGTCTACTACCATGAGGCAAATTTGTTAACACCCAAGTCCTATTACACATAATAGAATTCATTTCCAAAAAGGTGCATCAATAGATGTCATTGCTTCATTATATGTCTTAGGATCTTCTTGTACTATAAAAGTGTAAAAATCTTCACCAAAATTCTTTTCAACTCTACTTCTTGTACTCCTCCTAGGTTCTTCATTATCTTAATTGTTTGCTAATAGCTTCCCAACGACATTTTCACTAATTTGCTTTGGAATTTGATCTCTCAACAGAAAAGTGTTCTCAAAAAATACAACATCACGTGACTCCATAATAGTATTAACATAAATTTCTGAAATTTCTGATTTAATAATTAAAAATCTATATCCAACACTTTTTAACGCATAGCCTATAAAAACACAATCAATGGTTTTAGGTCCAAGCTTTTGTTTTTTATTCTTTGGAACACTCACTTTAGCTAGACACCCCATACTTTAAGGTATCTTAAATTTGGTTTTCTACCTTTCCACAATTCATAAGGAGTCTCATCATAATTTTTATAAGGTACACGATTTAATATATAACATGCTGAAAACAAAGCTTCACCCCATAAATTATTTGCTAAACCGGAACTAGAAAGCATCACATTTACCATGTCTAATAATGTCCTATTTTTCCTTACTGCTATTCCATTAGGATGTGGTGAGAATGACAATGTCTCTTGATGAATAATTCCAAGGTTTTCAAAATATTCTACCATTTCAGTAGGTTTATATTCACCTCCTCTATCCGACCTTAATATTTTTATTTTCTTCTCGTTGATTTTCTACTTCTGATTTATAAATTTTAAAATTTTCAAATACTTCATCTTTTGTTCTTAATAAATATATATAACAATATTTTGAATAATCATCTACAAAAGTTACAAAATATCTTTTTCCACCACGTGTCAAGATATTATTTAAATCAGAAACATCGCTATGAATCAATTCAAGCAATTTGGTTTCTTTAACTCTCGATTTAAAAGGCTTTCTAGGTTGTTTTGCTTGAACACATATTTCACATTTTCCTTGAATTTTAATTTCAGATTTAGGGATTAGTTCTAAACTCATCATTCTTTTCATTGTATTATAATTTACATGGCCTAATCTTTCATGCCACACACTCGAACTTTCAACTTGATAAACAATTGAGTAAGAACTTTTATTATCACTAGGATTAGAAACAATCACATTTAACTTAAAAAGACCTTCACACAAATAACCCTTACCAACAAACAAATCACTCTTACTAATTACAACTTTATTAGACTCAAATATAACTCGATAGCCATGTTGAACTAGCAAGGACCCACTGACCAAATTTTTCCTTATATCAGGCACATTCTTGACACCATCCAATGTAAGAGTCTTTCTCGAAGTAAACTTAAGACTAACACGTCCTTCTCCAAGCACACTAGTGATGCTACCATTGCCCATACTCACAGTTCTAGTGTCTGACTCCTGATAAGAGGAAAACAATGACTTATCAGAACACACATGAATATTAGCCCCAGAATCAATCCACCAATCATTTGTTTGAAATATCGTATTCACTTTGGGACTATTTGAAATATTCCTGTTACTAGGACCAGTCATTGAATCCCCTATAGTCACCACATTGACTTGAGACTTGCGAGTAGATTGATGACCACGATCTCTATTCGGTTGACCCTTACGGCCGTAGCAATCTTTTGCATAATGATTGGTCTTCCCACAAACGCTGCAAGATTTTTGATACTTTTAATTTTTGTTCCCATATTGTTTATTGAAATTTGCATGCTTATGAAAATTTTTATTTTTGAAATTTTTGGGTTTTGGCTTAAAAGCTTGATTGTCTACTAGAAATGCCTTATTTTGTTTTTCTACACTTGATTTATCTTTTTGAGTCTCTCTATATTTTTCTTAAATTCTAAGTGAAATTAGCAACTCATCAAAAGAGAATCTTTGAGGCTTTTGTTTAAGCATTCTTCCAAACTTAGACCAAGAAGGAGGTAATTTTTTAACTAAACCAGCAACAAGAAAATTTTCTTGAAAATTCATGCCCTTCATCTTTAATTCATGGACTATGTTTTGAAACTCATGGACTTGATCCATCATAGATTTTCCATTTATCATTTGAAAATCAAAGAATTTTTCAGTGTAATACCTCTCTAGTCCAGCATCTTCAGTACCATATTTTTTATCTAAAATTTTCCAAAGTTCAAGTGCTGATTTAGTAGTGCAAAAAATATCATAGATAGGTTCAACAAGTGCACTAAGAATTCTGCCATGACACAAATAGTCTTTTTCTATATCAGAAGTAGTTTTTGTTGACTTTTTAGAGACTAAACTTGTACTAGTTCCATCAACAGTAGTTGTTTCATTAGTCTGAACTTGTGTATGTCTATTTTCCTCAGGTTGAGTAGGTTTTTCAAGTACAAAAATTAAACCCAAAGTAGTCAACCAAAATTTCATTTGTTGTTGCCATCTTCTAAAGTGTTGATTGTTGAACTTCTCAGGTTTGCAAGAATTAGATTCAATAGTGCTCATATTTCAAACAAGAGAAATGGATAAACAAATAGAAAAAAGAAGTTTTCCTATGTTATTCTAAACTTAATTTTTCTCTTCTTAGATTGTTAGAAAAATAATACATAAAATCACAGATTCATAAATTACATAAACATGAAAATATATCAAATAAACTCAATGGAACTTAGATAAAAAATTAGTTTAGAATATCCTGGATTGAGGCGCGAGATGAACGCTGTCCTAAAAAGAGATACGTCCCCCCCCCCCCCCCGGCACAGATTTTTTCGACGTTCTTTTCCCAATATATAACAATTCGAGAAAAGCTATGGTTTAGGTGTGAACTTCTTTATAACGAATTGATCTTACCCAAGTTGACCACAAAACACACCAAAACTAGTAAAGAATGAAGGAGAATATGTATATGAAAGTTATTTTTCTATATCAAAGGAAGATAGATCACATGCCTATTTATATATTAATAGATAGCCATTATCCTTTTAAGGCTATATGAATATATAGGAAATGCTTGGCTTCAACGGCTAGTCTTCGTGTAGTAACTCCAATGTATATATATATGTATTAATGATATATGTAGTTATTACATATTACTCCCCCTAAAGAATTTCAACAATCAAAAATTAAAATCATTTAAAATCATAATCATAAAATAAGAAATTATTAATATGAATAATGATAATAAAATTTAATTTTAAATCATATATACTAACATAATTAACAAGTCTCATCAAAAGTACGAGTGTTTATTGTAAGAGAGTGTGATAGGCGTAGGTTCCTTACGTCGTTCCAGCTACGCAGGTGATGACGTGTGTCTTTTCCTCTTCATAAAGTTTAGCAAATCCGAAATCAGATATCTTTGCATTGAAATCCTTGTCTAGCAGAATGTTTGTTGCTTAATATCTCTATGGACGATTTTCAATTTTGATTCTTCAAGGAGAAAAGCCAGACCTTTTGCTATACCTAGGCAATTTTTGACCCTAGTTGGCCAATTTAGTCTTAATTGGAGTTCCTTTGGACCTTTAAATTATCCAACTTCCACAATTTTACATACTAATATCAGAAAATTTTAAGTTGAAAAGAGTTGTATAAACAAACTTGTCTGATACCAAATAATGCATGCACAAGGGAATTATTTTCCATGTACTTGTAGACAAGTAGGAGTTGGTTGTCTTTTGCATAACATTCCATTAGTCTCACTAGATGTGGATGTTGTACCAATTTCATTAACAAACTTCGCGGATTCCTTGCTTTGATCTTGCTTAAAGTTGTTTAACTGCTATAACAGTCCCATTTGGAAGTATGCCCTGCATATTGATGTGCAAACTTTCTAATTAAACGACAAACGGGCAATTAGAAGTTTATTGGGCTTATGTTGGAGTACGGTTTGCCAACTCCAACCAATTGGAAGGAACATTTGACATAATCTAAAAAGAAATGAATGTTGGATTTCGAATTCCAGAGCAAGAATTAAGAAAATATGGACCTTATAGACAGTTCCAAAACCTCCTGTACCTAGCTTGTTTGCATTGCTAAAATTCTGTGTGGCAGATTTTATTTGACGGAAATTAAAAACTCCTCCAGGAAACAGCTCTATTCTATTAAGTTCTGTTTCAATGCATTAGCAATCAAATTGAAAAACAGTCAAGAAAGTAGATGTTATCATGCATGATTGGTCAAAATGCTTATCGATATTGTGGTGATCAAACTTTGTTCTTCCTACCTTCATCATGCAATTTTTTGCCACCAAAGCAGCCCAACTTTCATAAGACACCTAAAATCAATATAAAGAAGAGCAACAAACATCCTACAATCCTAGCAATATGCACAGCAGATAGCCTGCTAGAAGCTTTGTTTCTTGGAACTGTTTCAATAAGATTCCGGAGAGTTATCAGTCCTATAGAGGGCATTACCACCACATGGCAGCAGAAAGAAATTAAAGAGAATGCTGAATAGATAGATCATACCAGGGGACACGAATATAGCATATATAAGTGGACCATAATATTTTTTACATATTGAGCCTTTGCCAGTCGAATATAAGTGAATCTCCGGTCGGTTGTCATTCACAAAAACATTAACTCCTTGGTTATATCCTTATTCAAACCCTCTTCTTCTGCTTCTATATTGAAATTGCTCAATTTCTTCTCACCCTACAGTGAGCATTTTTGGTATAAATTCAATATGCCAAGTCTGGGACCACGACGAAAGGATCAAAATTTCGTTTCAGAATAGCTAAAATGGCATAAGCGTTTTTGTTTTTATGGTATGGAAACCGACAGAATGATTGATTATCAAATTCCTATATTCGAAGGAGTTTCAGAATATTTCGAGGTATTTTGAGATATTTTGATCAATATTTCGAAAACAAATTTTAAATTTTTTTCTTCACTTCCATTTTGTTTGCAAAACGTTTCCAAAACATTTTCATTTCTTAAGTGATATAAAGAATGCAGCAAAACAAAATTTTGGTCCTTGCATAACTATATAGACGGATAGCTTACCTGTATTTCCACATAAACGACTCGCTTCCCCTTGCAGGACATATCTATCATTACTTCCCATGTTATTTCAGCAAAGTGAAGTTTCACTGTGTACAAGTCATTTTTCAGACAAAATCCATATTATTTCAAGGATATTGGAGAGACGCGTGATGTCTTTTATACAGGTGCATCAACCATAGAGATATTGCATGTTTTTTGTACTATGTATTTTTCGCGGTCTTCCCCCACGAATTTTCCCATATTACTATAAGCCCAATTATTATCATTGATTGATACTTGCTCACCACCACAATTTATATATAAATGGTCATCTGCAAAATATAGTACCGGTGTCGTCATCTTTTCAAATAAATTTTTCCAAAGAAAAAAGGATAGAATATGTTCATTTCAAACAATCTGAAAAAATCAAGAGAAAAAGGATACAAAAATGTGTAAACAAAAACCTATAAGCAAAGTCAAAGAAAATGCACAAAGTTAGAATATAACGACAAGGAGTGTCTCTTTTGATTCTCCTTTCTTTCTGTTAGATTGATTTTCAAAATAATTTATATATAGGATATGTAGTTTTAATGGGTTTTTCGAACGAGTAATGTTAGTTGAACTTAAAAATCTAATATAATTTGTTAACCTAATAATGACTTCATTGGAATTATTGGATTAACACCAAGTTCCAATATTTAATGGGATCCACAGTCAATCTAAATGTCAAAATGAATTAGGTCAGTAAATTAGGTCACATTAACATTCACGAAAAATTGTGGAAGCCTTAAAGCACATTCTACATTCAAAAGTGAAAAGGAGAATATATTTTATTAATTGACACCAATTTCATGCTATAATACTATGAATATTAGTAAAGTAATTAATGTAATTTGAGTTTGATTATATCCTAAATGTGATTTCGTTGTAATCAGAATTGGTGAGAACGAATATTGTCATAAAAAAAATTATTCTGTAACGCTCCGTGAAGCATTCTATTGCCTTGTTCTTCCATTATAGAACTTCTACACTCGGATTTTATTTTCCATCTGTCTTTTTAAGATCTCTTAGACAATGGCGTAGTTTGGGATTTCTTTGGACATAGAATTTATGCCTTCAAAATAAAAGAACAATAATTAAGTTTAAAACTCCACTGTTCTGATTTTTGTTTTTAAATGGATACATTTGAATTAGGTATGAAATCAATTTTCATGTTGATTTTTTCAATGATAGTTGTTTTAAACTTTAAGCTTTGGTGGTTGGAATTCTTAATCATTGGTCCTACATTTTAATTGCCCCAAAACTTGTCAAAGAGTTTTACACATTTTGTATAGCAAGAATGACATTAGGTTATGTGGTGGAGAATTTGAAGTTGAATGGGGGTAGCAAGTGGTTATTTTGGAGTTTTCTTGTTTATGTGTGTGACCACTTACATATCTTTCAATTCATCAATGTTCACAATTTATGGAAGTGGAAATTTCCAAGTAGTTGCCATCACAAGAAGAGTAAATATTAATTAGAATTAATTGCACCGGAAGTCCCTCAAAGTTTGAGGTTTATTTTATTTTGATTCTTAATATTTCAATTATATCATTTTAGTTCCTGAAGTATTAAATATATTCTTATGTGATCCCTCAAGCATGTAACATCTAAATTGCTAATGATTTTTAATCATAAACTTGTCACGTAATCCTTAAATATGAAAAAAAATATATTAATCAGATTTATTGTGTTTTCTTTAGTTTTATTAGTTTATTGTTTTGGTATACATATCTTTATATTATATTTTAATAGTTTAGTTGTAAAAGTGGCCCAAAAATTTGGTAATTGGGTTGTTATAATGACCAAAAAATTAATAACTTAAAGTTTTAAAATTGGTGAGACATTTCACAATCCTATCCGACCTTCTCGGCCAATTTTTTGGACAAAAGTTGGCTCGGAACATTACCCTCAATCGGGTAGGGTCGGCATAATTCACAACTCATCGGCTTGAAACATAGAATCTAAAAATTCTTACCCGTCGACTTGGGTGAACCTGTCTTCGGAGAAAAATAGGAACAATAGTGAATCATCGTAACAACTAAGTTAGTAAAGAAGTTAGAAAAAATAGAAAAGCTAATACATCAGCTCAAATAATTATTCAATCGCGTAGAAAGTACTCCTAAAGAAAAAAGAAAAGAAGGATTAGTAATAACAAAAGAGTCGTAAAGCCAAGGTGTTCCCTTTAAGGAGGAAGCAAGAAAGCTTCAAAGGGCTAGTCTGGCGACTACTTGGACAAGGAGGAGTCAACTAGTGATACCAACTTCTGATAGTAAGACATAATAACTTAAAATTTTAGAATCATGGAAGAAAAATTAGAATCAAAGTATGGACAAAAATCTTGAATAGAAAATAAAAGGCTAACTTGGAAACTAGCTTTCCTAAATAGTTAATTCACAGAGAAACAAATTTTGAAAAAAACTTCAAAAAAAAAAATGGTTTTGATTCTCAAAAATCAAGATAACAATCCCACTATAAATCAATTATTACCCTTGTTTGTAAAACCCAAAAAAATAATAAGAATCCTAGTAAAAACATAATAATAGATCTAAAAACAAGCATTGAAATAGTAAGGATTCTGAAAATTTTAGAATGTGGCCCAACTCATTCGAAAAAAATAACTTAGTTAGAATGAGGAGATCAATAGGTATTTTTGCATGTGTATTGGGCTAGTTTATAAGGTAATGTATAGTTTTATAGTTGACGGTCACTAAGGAAACCTGCAAAGTTAATGTTAAGGTAGTTTTCACATTTGGTATTACTAAGCATTTTGCCTAAGCCTATCTATTTTCATCATATTGAGCTGAGTTGATCTAACCAAATATCGTACATCTGTTAGAAACATAGGGAAAAAAAAAAGACATCGGAATTTATATGGCAGTTTGGGACTAACATGAGTAATTGACTGCATTGGTGTCAAGTTTCACTCATATATAAAAGCTAGAGCAATTGGCCATATTGCTTAATGTTGGTCTTACCAATGCATGAATCTGGAAAGGGTAGATTCAATAAAAACATATCTTTGGAGACCCCTGAACAAAATTATGACTTGAAACACAGTTTTTCTCATCTCTGATTGTATACTTTCCTCAATTTTCTTAGCAACCAACTAGAGGGTTTAGACATGGTATATTAGGAAAAATTTAGAACTTTGCAAATGAAGATACAAGGGAAGGCTCCTTGATCTTAGCAAACATTTTGAACAAGAAATATATGATAGAAGTATACTTATAACAGCTTTACAAGTATACTTCTAACCACGAGGAGTCTCACTCATGTAATTACAAATAAAGGACCATGCCCACTCCAAAAAAAATAAAGAATGTAATACACTTATCCTCCATCTAGTTAGGGGAATAGGCAAAAGAAAAATGTCATTTATTAAAGCCTACCATTGCTTGATTCAGCTGATATAAACTTACTCTGGATCTGCTGCACAAGGTTGTAACTTATAACAGCTTAGCTCTAGGGACAAAATGTAGCGTCTTTCTAGTGATACTACTTGTAATGAGTAAATGAGTAAATAGTACATAGTCTACAATGGCCTGAGCCTTTAACGAGCTTCAACTGTAGATAGAGTGACATAATTTATAGAAGTAGCTCCTACACAAGTTGGTGATGCGCCTGGACAAGTATTTGCTTTTTTGAAAATAAACGCAGGTTGGTTTGGAGAAGGAAGTGTTGTTTCATAACAAAGCATGAAAGCTACTTCTGACATTGTAGGCCGATCAGTAGCAAATTCTTGCACGCATAGTAGCCCAATGTGAATACATCTCAACACTTCATGGGCTCGATATGACTCGGCCAATGATGAATCAACTATATCCAGGGCTTTGCATTCTTTCCATAAGTCCCAAACCTGATACAACATTAAACATAATCTTCAGATAAATAGTCAAACAATAGTGTTGCTCTTTTAAAAAAGCAAGAAGACTTCACAAAAGATAGTTAATTTAACTCTAACATGTCTTGTTTTCACTTCAAGTCCGATCATCTTAATTTCCTAGTTTTTAAAAACCGCAAATGCCATGTGATTCATGGTGTTAAACAATTTATGAAATAGAATTTACAATAACAAACATAAAAGTTGAGGTCTTTGCTTCTGATGCAATCGTGTACATGTACTTACATGTCCAATTAGATTAACATAATTTTCTGGGTAGAAATTGTTGTTCTTCCTGCCACTGATGATCTCCAATAGCATAACTCCAAAGCTATAAACATCAGACTTAATAGAAAATAGTCCTTGCATTGCATATTCTGGAGACATATAACCACTGCAATCACACGACATTAAGAAAATTGTAAGAACTGAATTTAATTATGTCATGGACCTTTCTCTCTCTCTTGTTGTGATACTTACTATGTTCCAACTACTCGATTTGTGTTTGCCTCGATTTGGTCCCCATCAAAGATTTTTGCCATACCGAAATCTGATATTTTTGGATTCATGGTGTCATCTAACAATACATTGCTGGCTTTTAGATCCCTATGAATGATCCTTAGTCTTGAGTCTTGGTGAAGATATAACATCCCTCTAGTAATTCCCATAATGATTTCAAAGCGTTTTCTCCAATCTACCATAGACTTTTTTGCTTTATCTGCACCACAAGTGGAATGTTCCACCAAATCAAGCATCAGTCACAATATACTTTACATGCAAAAAAAAAATTATGTTAAGTAGGTTTTAGGTGCATTTTGATGAAAAGGAAAAAAAATGTATCCAAGGAAAAGTTTAAGAATCGCGAACATACCAAAGATAAAAGAGTCCAAACCTCTGTTTGGTAAGTATTCATAGATTAACATCTTTTCTTCTTTTTGAATGCAGCACCCCAAAAGCCTTACAAGATTCCTATGTTGTAGTCTTGCAATTAGTTTTACTTCGTTTTTTAACTCTTCTATCCCTTGTCTTGAATTCTTTGATAGTCTTTTGACAGCTACTTCCTGTCCATTATGTAGCCGACCCTGACATCAAATCATTTATTTTTAAAACAAGATTGTGAAATTCAAGCTAGTTTAATTGTTGCTCAAGAGCAATTCGAGCTCACTCAATCCATGCTACCTTGAAAGACATCCTTCATAGTGGTATGGTATGCATTTTTTTTAAGTTTAAAAGAAGAGAGGTGTGCATGCACTACCTTATAAACCGTTCCAAAGCCACCTTTTCCAAGTCTGTTAGCTAGAGAGAAGTTGTCTGTGGCAGCAAATATAGTGCTTAGATCAAAGAATTGAACATCCGAATTTGTCTCACTTTTGTTGATCTCTTTTTTGCTAGAAGATCCTTCATAGAACGATGAACTAATGAAATTATTTGGCAAATTGTTTCTTCCTCTCATACCTGTCATTGAACACAAAAATCTTGAAGAAAGTCTGGTTGATGACCTATATGACATATCTTGCTCTAAGGATTAGATTTTGTTTCTAGTTAATAGTATCACATTAGTATACAAGATGACTTGCATGATGCAGGCAGTTAATGTCTACAACTAAGAAACAAATACCAGCATGAATGTCATGATTTTATCCTAAACATTGAAATGTGAATCCTAATTTTTTATTGTGGTTGATGTTTCAACACTAATCATCAAACTACGTATCTTAGAGTTTTGCTTTATGTTTTTTGTTACTCGACACAAGCATAACTACTAATATGCAACATTGATCTAACTTGTAGAACTTGATGAACCGCTAAAAGATTTCTACTCATTGGCACATAAGATTTGCACTATTAAGTTATGGTGTTGATGATAAGAATAATTTATTTACCTTTCCTCTTCTTCATGGCCAACCAATATACCAACGACAATATGAGTAGCGTTGCAGCGATGGATGCTACCACCATCGTCACCAACCTTCTATGATCTAAGCTCTTTGACTTCTTTGAGAATTGAGCTGAAAAAATAAAGGCTTCAATTGATCTGATAAGGCTCAAAGACAACTTATCTTCACAGTTGGCCATGGTGCAAACTAACCCAACTTTGGTTCTCAAATTTTTTTTTTCTGTTTTGGTATGCTTTTTTGAAACTCTCAATGTGCAAAGAGTTTGAAAATTGTTGAAGTGGCTCACACATAAACAAGAAAACTCCTCCATGACTTACCTCTCCTGTTGTAGTACAGTTGGTTAAGTACTAACATGATATTTTCATGTAAAACATGGATTTTTTTTTGGGTAGACCATAAAGGTGGATTCAATGGTTTAAAAGTTATCCTTAGTAGTAAAAACATTTCTAGGGTTGTTATTGATATAAAAAATCTGAAATTCTTCCTACAGGACTTCTATAATAAGGCTCTATCACTAAAAATTCCGACTGCTAAAGCTCAAGAAATTAAAAAATTATCATTTGGAAATTTAACTTTAAAATTGATGTCATACCTAACTCAGCTGCATCCACACGTATATACAAATCCTGCCCCCCATACAAAAGTTTAATAGTATCTATCAAGTCCCCATACCAAGTGATGCAACCTCTTCCTGTACCATTAACATCAGCACTTGCATACCCTGTGCAAGAACAGTTCCTCAAGCATAACTCCATGCATGCTTTCATTTCCATACTTTTGTCCACATGTGCCATAGACGTGTCAGGCACCCTTGCACTAGTCACCTTTGCGAATCCCTCACCATTTCCACACATGCGCCCCCCTCGCTTCCTAATGCACCCTTTAGAGCCATCGCTCGAGTACAAGTCACGTGCGGACTTGGGCTCAAACCCTGGAAGGCAAGTGCATTCAGAAGAACCAGAACTATATGGGTCACAATTACTATATACACCACATTTGTTATAATTGTCACACTTATACTTCGGCGCGGACCAGTATTCAATCCATTTTTGGTCATTTTCTTTCCATACGAGCCTTTCAACTACCCCAGACTCGTTCATTACAAACCTTGATAAAATTGAGCTGTTAAATGTGCGGTCCATTACGTAGGCCTCGTCTTGATTGTCAACATAACTAGCATTAAAGAACAAGTCATATTTCATCTCCGGTACACCATTCCATCCAAGCCCAATCCACGGTCCAGTTCGCCATACCCTAACCGAACCATTAAAGAAGAACGTCTGCGGCATCCCATTAGGGTCCATTTTGAAGGAATACTCCCCGGTTCCTGGATCCTCGCGTGACTTCCAGGATGTCAAGAACCGGTTCAGACCGATCCTACGGTCCACCCCAAGTTTCATGTAAGGAATCAAGGTATTTGTAGGATAATCAAAGCTTTGCCATGCAACCATTTGCTTGTTACCTTGAACTTGAAACAACACTAGGTTACCAATTTCCAAAAGCCGAGCAAACGAATCATTTGTGGTGCTAGTCATGGCTGAAACATTGGTAGACCAGACTGGAACATCTCGGTTTTCATCGTGTAACACGAGATTTTTAGTACTATCGACAGAGAGAATGCCAGTGGAACCAGTGACTGGATTGTCTCTGTTTGCCACCCAAACTACTGTTTGTTCTGAAATTTTGTTGTACCAGATACCCACATATCGGTTGCTAGAATTTGGGGGGCTAAAGAACCCGAGCGCGAAGGATCCTCCGTCAGAGTATAAAATGTCACCATCATTGATAGGTCGGTTTGGATCAATGGTATCAATTGAAGTGCAAGATCTGGGTTTCAGAAGAAATAAAACAAAAAAAACCAAGATCTTTTCTGCAAGATACATGATATATGTTCGATTGCTTTCTTCCAAAATGTCATTTCAATATATACCAGCATAGTGACAATGATCATTAAGGCAAAAAACAATTCTTTGAGGAGACCGGCATAGTGACAATTACAAGAAAGAAAAAAAAAGACACTTCATGTGGTGTCAATTCATGCAGAATGTGAAACTTAAGGTAGATAGACAAAATAAATGAGTATATATTTTGACTCCAGATCATTCAAAGTCAAAGAAAATGCACAAAGTTATGAATATAATGAAAATGAGTGTCTTTTGATTCTCCTTTATTTCTATTAGATGGAATTTAAAAATAATTTATATACAACATATGTAGTTTTAATGGGTTTTCTGAATTAGTTGTTAGTTCTTTTACCAAAAGTTGTGAAAGTCTTAGACTCTTAAAGAAAATTCTACATTCAAAAGTGAGAAAAAAGAATATATTTTATTAATAAACAACTATTTGATGCTATAATACGAAAAGTTGTAAAAAAAATGATTTAATTTGTTGATATAATGATTTATCCATTAAAAAATTCAAGAGTTACAATTATAACAACACTATTAGATCATTTCATTATCACATCATTAGGTCATAAATTATGCCAATTTTTTAGATTTCAATAGCATTACTCATACTAGGATGCATGAAAAGTTTACATTGACATGCTGCAACCCTTTAGAAACACAAGCATCCTAAAGCGAAGCAATCCGATCATGACCATTGATTTTTTTAATTATTGTTAATCGGCTGGTTAATTTCATAAATACATAAGATTATGACCATCTAGAAGAAAATGACTGTAAATGACAGATAATTTCAAAAATACCAGTGTCTATTATTTCAACTGACGTGTCGTCACCATTCCTGTTTAATGGTTATCTAAACAGTCATTATTATGTCTATAAATAAGTCAAAAATTAGACTTTTCCTATCATTTTTTCAATCTCATGCAATCTTTCTCCCTAAAGGCTTCAATTATTTTAATTGATTATTTACTAGATTCCTTTTTTTTTTTGGAGAAACATAATTCTTGTATCTTGAATATTTAGAAAAATTTGAAGATATTTGAGTTTGACTTTATTTGTGCATAACACAGTCAAACAAAATATTTAATTTGAATTTCATTATATCCTGAATGTGATTTCGCTACAATCTACTACACATCAATTTATCAGAATTGGTGAAAGTAAATATTGTCTTAAAAAAATTATTTTGTAATGTGCCTTGAAGTGTTCTATTTCCTTGTTCTTCCATCATAGAACGTCTGCACTAGCATTTTATTTTCCATCTCTTTTTTTTAAGATCTCTTAGACAATGGTATAGTTTGGGATTTTTTTGGACATAGAATTCAACAATGATATGTGTGAACAATGGTATGGTATTGAAAGCATGCCAGAAAATGAGCTTGAGGAACTACTCTTGTACGAGGTACACAAGTGTGCTAATGTTAATGATGGAGAAAGTGGTTGCATGCTTGACTTGTTATGGGGATTTGATGGATACAAGGCAATTTAATGGATACATTTGAATTAGGTATGAAATCAATTTTCATGTTGAATTTTTCAATGATGGCTGTTTTCAACTTTAAATTTTGGTAGTTGGAATTCTTAATCAATGGTCCTAACTTTTAATTGCCCCAAAACTTGTCAAAGGGTTTTACAAATTTTGTATAGCAAGAATGACATTAGGTTATGTTTTGGAGAATTTGAAGTTGAATGGGTTAGCAAGTGGTTATAAAGGAGTTTTCTTGTTCATGTGTGTGACCACTTTACATATCTTTCAATTCATCAATGCTCATATTTCATGGAAGTGGAAATTTCCAACTAGTTGTTAACACAAGAAGAGTAAATGCACAAAAGGTGAGTTAGTTTTTCAATTTTGAGACCTACAAGGGGATCCAAAGGCTAGATGGTTCGACCATGTGCATCAATTAGGGTTATCAGTCATGTATCTGATCCAATTAGGCCCACAATCCAATCCATAGGCCCGTCAATTTGTTTTAAAAACAAAAAAAAAAAATTGATTTGGGTTAGTTTAAAAAGGTCCATTTGACCTTAGTAAGCATATTGAATAACGAAGACCTCAATGTCTAAAATATTGAGTCAACTAACTCCAAAAACATGCAGTCTGCATGGGAATGAGCCTCTAAGGAGCTTCAACCGAAGTTGGAGTGACATCATTTATAGAAACAACTCCCACCTGAGCTGATGATGCATGAAAGCTACTATTGACATGGTAAGCCGATCAACAACAAATACTTGCACGCATAGTAGCCAATGTGTATACATCTCAACACTTTACGAGCTTGATATGACTCACACAATGATGAATCAACTACGTCCAAGGCCCTGCTTTCTTTCCATAGGCCCTAAACCTAATACAATATCATTTGCAGGTAAATAATCACATAGCAATGGCTCTTGGTTTTTTTGTCTTTTTGTTTCACTTCAACCCAGATCATCTTAATTTTCTTATTTCTTAAAATTGCACATCATGTGAAAGTCATGGTTTTCAACAATTTACGGAATAAAATTTTCTATAATAACGGTGAAGTAAAAGTCTTGACTTTGATGCATCTGTTACATGTAAGTACATGTTCAATTAAATTAAGAGAGTTTTATTGGGAGTAACCACATATCTTCTTGCCACATATGATCTCTAATAGCATAAACCCAAAGCTCAAAACATTAGACTTAATACGGTGATTGTGGCGGGGACGGTGTTTGAGGTTTTGTGATGGAAAATGGCCATTAGAGTGTTGAACTATGATGGTTTTGGGCGTTTTTAGCATGGTGTAGGTGGTGGAGGAAGTCATGATGGGATTGGATGGTCTCACTTGACAAAGTATGCCCCAATTTATCTCTTCCCTCCACCTTCCCTGTTGTATTTTACAAGTGATATACAGGTTATAGAATGACAAAATTGGCGGTAGTGGTGAAATGGTTATGAGGTGCTACTGAAAGATATGTTGGTGAGTGACAGTGTTAGTGATGGTGCAGAGTTTTGCTGATGGTGATGGAGGTGGTGATGAGTTGGTGCCGAGTGGCAATGGTGTGTGGATGTAGTAGTGGTGAAGATAGGGTGATGGTGGCAGTGTTGAGATGACAATGGGGAATGATGGTGGCAGCAATGGTTGAGGTTGTTGTGGTGGTGGTCGTGGAGTGTTGGAGGTGATGCTTTGTGGTGGCTGTGGAGGGGTGGTGATGGTGATAGCAAAATTTTTCCCTCTTTTGTTTTCTTATGCTATTTTTGCTTTGATTTAATGTGATAAAAGAGAAACTATAGTGTGTGCTCACTAGACACTACTTGTAAAATAGAGTAATACTATTAGAACCTAATTTACTGACATAATTTGTTAATCTAATTTATTGTATGACCTTTGAATTGACTATAGACCCCTTCAAACATTGAAACTTAGTGTTAATCTAATGATTCATATAAAGTCACATCATTATATCTGCCGTGTTCGTGTCCATGAGACACCTAAACACATATTCAGGTGTGAAAAAATTAAACTCGAAAGAGAGTTTTGGGTAGTGAAATCTCTCACATGGCGCTTCGGAATTGCTGGTTGACAACATTTGGAATTCCACCCGTCAAATTATTGAAACTCAAGTCCCTGTATGAAAAAGAAGTAGCGAGTGAGACAATTAAGATATTAATAAGGACAAGTACTCAAGGATGGAAACATTTATGAAGTAGCATATAATATCACAACAAGCCTGCCCTCATAAGAAACATCCAACGTTCATTGAAGAAGGGCTTTTAAGGAAGGGATTAGAGAGAGATCAATATAGGAGTGAAATGTAGATAGATTCCCCAGATAACATATTGGGCTCATGATAAATTAAAATGTCAGCACTCAACGTCTATAATCCCAGGCCCTCCCCCTCCAACAAAAAGAAAAAAGACAAAAAAAACTGAAAAAATAAGAAAAGGATAGCAGAAGATCAACAAAATATAAAGGCTGTGGAGTTGCAATAGAAAAAAAAAATCTAAAAATCCATACACAAGTTAATTATCTTACAAATATGATAGCAATGGTAACCGCCAGATAAAATCTGGAATTGGACCAGTGAGTGAACAATTCCTTAGGGCCCTGGAGCAGCAAGAACATATGACACTATAAAAAATCATATGACCCATAGCACTAACGTGAGTACATTCTTTAAATGCACATTAGAAGGCTTACAAGGCTGTCAAAGAGGTCATCCTTGCGACATTTGGGAATGAAAAGTCTCTTCCTCCTCTGGGGCCTGCGGTTAGTTCAGCCATTAACTGCCCTGAATAAAGAGACAGACATTATATAGAACGATCAAGAAACAAAGAATATATATGTCTTCGACAAGACGCCAGAACTTACAGGTACTGAAGGTTTATTAATGATGTAATAACAGGAGGAAGAGATCCTTTAAAATTGTTCCCCATCAAAATTAAATGTCCAAATGTGGACATAAAAAATTTAGACTTGCCCTTGTTGTATATGTTGCTAGTTTAACAAACATTAAATTAGATGCTTACAGTACTTGAAGATGTTCCCAATTGGCAATGTATTCGGGTATTGGCCCCCTGAAGTTGTTCCCTCTAACAACACTGCGAAGCCTAAAAACCGTAAAGCATAAGAGGAAGTGTTAATAAAGAAAGATAATGCTTACAAAAATAAGTTTTCATAATGCAGGTGAGAACTGATTGGCCAAACCCAAGAGCCCCAAATCCATGTTGAAAGCCCAGTCATGATCAAGGGCTGAAAATTATGAACACCCAGCAGGCCTAATAAGGTCCAAGCCCAATCAAACGAATCAATTTGGCTACATCATCAAGAGAGCTCAGGAGCCTCACCTTCACCGCCTTGGAAATAGTCAAACCTCACCTCATCTTTTAACCGAGTCTCATGGAGAACACCACAATCATCTCGCCCATTGAGGAGAAGTCGTGAACTCTACTAAAATGGTTACTTAGTTGTTATTAAGTCGCCCCAATTTGTTAGGGGGTGAATATAAATTGTTAGCCCCACCAACACCTGGAGGCATCACATTCAACTAAGCACAACTCTCTTTTACTTTCAAAACTTGTACTCTCTGCTTTCCAAATACTCCTTAGTTTATAAAGTACTTGGCGACCCTAGCCATTTAGAAGTGAATGTAGGTTATGTTAACCGAACCACTATAACTTTTGTCTTCTCTCTTTACTGATTTATTACTGCATTTATTTACTCATACTCGACAGGTGGTGCGCAAACCCAATTGGTACATCATCGGAAAGAACACTGTAACATCAACATTGACTTACAAAAGCCACAATTTCTTTAGTTCTTTAAAACTTGGAGGAAATTCACTAGGGAATCCATTGTCCCCCAGATTCATGAAATCATTGGATGATTGCATTAACCATACAATGTTACGAGTGGGTGCAGTAGAATATTGCCTTTAAACCATAGGTTAATTTCTTTCTCATTTTAGCAATTATTGTGTTTTTTATATTAGCCTAAATAGCATAAGGAAGAAATCAAACTATAAACTCCCTACCATCTTCTCTTTTTCTGTTCTTATTATTTGCATTCAGCTTCAATCTCATTGATTTTCTCCAATTATGCTGAAAAGTTGACTAGACCTATGGAGACATTCTAAGAGGCAATTTTAAGAGATAATTCTGATTTGAAATATTGGGTGGAAGTTAATCTCTTAATTAGTCGGTCTTGTAAGCAATTAGAAACGAGTAAATATAAATAGAGTGATGGGTGAGTAAAAGTTGATAGGTTTTTGTGGACAAATATTAAAGAGATAAAGAGTCAGTTTTCATCTTCTTCTTCTTGATCTCATTTGAAACGTTTGGGGCTTTTTTGCAAACCAGAAGTCAGCGTGTTACTTGCCAAGTAATCTCTCATTTTGCTTTCAGTTCCATAACTTCATCCTACATTACTTTAGCATATCATCTCAAACTCTCTGTCTCTCTCTCTCTATATATATAAATATAATAAAATTAAACGAATTTGAATTTTGGAGACAAAAAATGGTATATATCGTTCCGTGATAAAAAAAAAGCATCATCTAACGGACGACGTTATCCCAAATTGTCTCGAGTTATTGATGTCTCAGATCATTTTGATCCAACGTACCACATTAACTCTTTTGAAATATTTTTCTGCTCAAAATTTATAGTTTTTAAAATTGATATTCCAAAAGTTAATTCTCCCAAATTTTTTCCTTAAATAAAGCAAATATTTCTTTTATTCCTATGTATCTCTCTCTCACACTCAATTTACTCAAAAAAATATCAATTTTTCAAAATATTTTCTTCTGTATCTCTCTTTGTATCTCAAAAAAATCACGAAAAATATTAAATAGTTTCTGATTCAAGCAAATACTAAATCTCTTTGTAGATAGATAATATTTAATACAAAGAGAAATAGTATATTATGAAAATATTCTTCTGTATCTCCCTTTAAAACAAAATTATGTAATAAATATTAGATATATCATATATATCACAAAAATATTCATTTGTATCTCTCTCTTTCATTCAAGGAATACTACAAACATGAATCATACAAATTCAATAGTCAATTTTGTTATTGTTTCATAATCAATAAAAAAAAAAGCATAACTTGTAAAAAATCTAATTTAACAAATAAAATATGCTTAACATGTAAAATATAAAAGATTAAATTCAAGTTATTGGGTAACTCAGATATCAACAAATATATTAAAGAAAATATGCTTAATATTTAAAATATACAAGATTAAATTCATTTACAAATACGAATCATACAAATTCAATATTTAATGAACAACACAAAACAACAATATTTATTAAATAATCTAAATCCAAATAACCGAGAAAAATGATATAAAATTACAAGCGAAAGAAATGATACAAAATTGTGAGCAATACCATGAACACGAATCATACAAATTTAATATTTAATGAACAACACAAAACAACAATCTTTACCAAATAATCCAACACTAAATAACTTTTAGTTTAAGAAAATATACTAAGAATATAAATAACCGACAAAATGATATAAAATTAAAAACATTATTATAAACTCGAATTATACAAATTCAATAGTATATTTTGTTTTTTCCATAATCAATAAAAAAAAAAGCATAACTTGCAAAAAATCTAATGTAACAAAGAAAATATGCATAACATGTAAAATATACAAGATTAAATTCAAATTACTGGGCAACTCAGATATCAACATATATATTAAAAAAAATATTCTTAACATTTAAAATATACAAGATTAAATTCATATAGAAATATAAATCATACAAATTCAATATTTAGTGAACAACACAAAGCAATAATATGTACTAAATAATCTAAATCCAAATATCCGAGAAAAATGATATAAAATTACAAGCGAGAGAAACGATACAAAATTGTAAGTAATACCATGAACACGAATCATACAAATTCAATATTTAGTAAACAACACAAAACAACAATCTTTACCAAATAATCCAATACTAAATAATGTTTAGTTTAAAAAAGTATACTAAGAATATAAATAACCGACAAGAAGGATATAAAATTAAAAGCACTACTATAAACTCGAATTATACAAATTCTATAGTAAATTTTTTTTTTTCATAATCAATAAAAAAAAAAGAATAACTTGCAAAAAATCTAATTAAACAAAGAAAATATGCTTAACATGTAAAATATACAAGATTAAATTTAAGTTATTGGGCAACTCAGATATCAAGAGATATATTAAAGAAAATATGTTTAACATTAAAAATATGCAAGATTAAATTCATATACATACATGAATCATACAAATTCAATATTTAGTGAACAACATAAAACAACAATATTTACTAAATAATTCAAATTTAAATACCCGAGAAAAATGTTACAAAATAACAAGCGAGATAAATGATACAAAATTATAAGTAATACTATAAACACGAATCATATAAATTCAATATTTAGTGAACAACACAAAAAAATAATATTTACTAAATAATCCAATATTAAATAACGTTTAGTTTAAGAAGATATACTAAGAATATAAATAACCGAGAAGAATGATATAAAATTAAAAGCACTACTATAAACTTGAATCATACAAATTCAATAGTCAGGTCGTATCTTTTTGGAAGTCGGTTGA
This sequence comes from Ilex paraguariensis, assembly GCA_963454935.2. NCBI lineage: Eukaryota > Viridiplantae > Streptophyta > Magnoliopsida > Aquifoliales > Aquifoliaceae > Ilex > Ilex paraguariensis. The sequence goes on along the minus strand of CAUOFW020001725.1, from coordinate 91,328 downwards.
ATTTCTGATAATTATATTTGGTTATTTGACAACATATACATACTTAATTTATTTGTAGAAGTATTGTTTTAATTTTCATTCTATTAGATATGAATTTTGTTATTATTTATATAAAGTTGATTATGAATGTTAAAATCGTGGATTTTGAATAAAAAACAAAACATTGAATATTGTCAACTGTTATATTTTTTCAGATGTTTGAATTATTATGTTTCAGTAATTATAACATAATTTTTGTGGCGTAACAATTTAATGTGGAAACATATGCTAATCATGTAAGTTGATATTATAAGAAATATTAGTGGACTTATTTTTTTTGTCGTTTACTACAATATTGTATTTTAGTTTATATTTATGTATGGGCAAATATTTGTAACTAATTTACAAGTAACATCATGCCTTTAGGCATGGGCAAATGCTAGTATATATATATATATATATATATATATATTGAACAAAATATTGAACATTGATTGTGCAATATTTAAATTTTAAGTATCAATTTATTTTTCATTTCTTTTTCTTTAATTGTGCAATTTAAAACTAAAGATAACATAAAGAAAATAAGAAAGAGGTAGAAGTGAATTAATGAGATTGTTTGACATTAGGGAGTGTAGGTTGAATTGCTGACATTGGGGGTCGTGCAAAAAGGATGATATTTTTAAGTGTAAAAAAATTCGGGATGAATTTTGTTCTATTGAATCAAAATAGATGAAAATTGGATCAATCTTGATAGTTGTGATTGTATAAATTGAGAATTTAACTTTCTTGCTGTAATATGATATATATATTTATAGAGTGGCACAATCATAGAAGCTTTGCACCATGGCCTTATGTGGATACTTTTTATATGAATTGTTGGATCTTGATCCGACGTCCCTCAATGAAATAAGGTATAAATTAATTTTAAAACCTACCAAGTTGAGTTATGCAGTAAAAAGGAAAGTTCAACAATCTGTTAATTATGATTCTAGTAGTATATGTAAACTATATTTGCAATTGTAATAAAACAAAATATTTAAAAAGAAGAAAAAGAAAGATATTGATGGCCATGTCAAGATATGGATGTTGAAGAAGAAGAGGTGGAAAAAAATAGATCAAAAAGCTTTGAATTCCTACAACTTCAGCTTTGGTTACCCGAAGGCACCTTCAACAATTTTGCAGGGGCCTACTTTTTTATAGTTTGGCCACCGTACAGGACATCGAAGACTCAAAGAACTATAGACATGAACCTTGTAAACATGATTTGATATTGCAGTGAAAATTTCCCTTTGAGGAAAAAAATAATTTCTCTTGGACATCAAAATAGAATTTGAGTGATATTTAATTAAACCTCTGGGGATATAATTTAATGCAATCACAATATGCAGATCCTAGTTGTTTGCAAACGTAAAAACTTTCAATGATCACAAATATATTTTTCTTAATGAGGCAAGCTTCTCAATGCAGTCATTACGAACTCATATATACGTTCTCGAAATAATTCCGTGTCCAATAACAAGGCAAGGATATGGTGATGGCTTTGTCAAGAGACATCAATTGAATATAAGCCTAAGTAGAGTTTCCATATATCGTTGAAATAATAATTAATATTGTGAAAATTTTCTATTTTCATTCATATCCCCACTTGGTGGGGTTTTTTTTTTTTTTTTTGGGTTTTTTGATTAGGGGACGTTGGATCATAATCTAACGTTCCTTATAAAAAGTATCCACCTAATGCTATGGTGCTGAGCTTCCATTATCACGCCATTATATATATATATGTGTGTGTGTGTGTGTGTGTGTGTGTGCAATCATGGGATATTAATGGATGTTGTAAATTTGCTTCTTCATGTCACTCGTCTCAACTAAAGCTCAGTCTCATCTCCATAATCATGAATGATACAACAATTATGTCTGATATCTCATGATGAAGAGTGTTAGAGGAGCAACAGTTTTTGCAAACCTAAGCTATGGTGTTTATTCGGGTTGATTTATTTGAGAGATATAACAAGTGCTCCATTTGCTGCCGGGCTATTGATCAAGTAGTGTCATAACTAAAGCTAAAGGTGATCCCATGGGACAAGGATTATTGTTGATTTAGTTAGATTAGAGGAATGAGGTCACTAACTAGCTGGTGTTTTGTGGTAAAGGGTTTTCGGTGAGATATCTACTCTTATAATCTTTTACCTGTGTTGTGAGGAAAACGTATTTGGAAGCTATAAAAATCGGTGCGAGGTTTATAGTACCTTCTTCTGTTTCTGTGGATGAAAATGGGGTGTTTAATGTGGATACCAAATCTTGTAAGTTAAGATGTGAGGATTTGTGAAGATGTTTGGTTGGAAGGTTTTGTGCTCTCAATTCACAGCCACTAGAGAATGAGAAAGTAGATAGATGGGCAAATCTAAAATTTGGCCAGTTGGTCTACAAATCGTTCCAATTGTAAATTCACTTTTTATGTTTGTGTTTCAATCAGAGAAGGAAGAAATGAGGATTTTGAATTTACAAGATTAGAGCTCACCATTGAAGAAATAGAACGAAGGCCAAGATTTGACAATCACACATGGTCCCAGAAAATATAATAGCTGAGTTGAACTGTTGCGATATTCATCCTCTCGTCATGGGAATGAGCAACAGGGCACAGATTGTGTCCATAGTTTCAAAGGAAAAGAAAAAATTGAAGATGAAGGAATGCTTACAAAGGTAGAAATTACTTATGATGATTTTGATCATTTCTTGGACTCTGATGTTGATTTGTTGATAAAGGAACTGTGTGAATGTGAGGATGTTTCCTTCATGCCAAAATCTTCGATGATGGAAGTGGCAACCGTGGGAATATTTAATGATGATAATGAAGGTAGACTAGAAAGTGCCAATAATAACAGTAAGAGGGAGAATGCTTTAATGGTGTCTCCGGCTACAATAAGTTGGGGTGTAAATTAGGTTGGGACAAGGACTACACAAAAGCCAGAGTTTGGGAATAGTGTTCCTTATTCATTTCCAATTGATTGTCACTCTGATTCGCCAATAGTTTCTTCTATACCTAATTTTTGTCCTCCTAATATTATTTATGAAAATGGAAATCTAGGGACTTTTGTGAGAACCAGGTGTTTTGGTTTGGGACTTTTACCTACACTTAGGGGGCTATAAGATAAACATAATTACCTTTATGTCAAGAGGGGATAGGTTCTGAGGGGAACCAAGTAACAGTGGATCTACTAGGGAATGAGAGAAACAACCAAGTGGCACAAAACCTTTTGGAGAAAATGGGCCTTAAGCTAGTTAGTCCAACAGGACGGGAAATTAAAAGGGGAGGGGGGTTATAGAGGTTCTACATGAAGTTGATTAGTTGGAACATAAGGAGGTTGGGGAGTTGGAGGAAGAGAATAATGATTAAGGAGGTGATTTTAAGAGCCTCGCCAGATTTACTTATGTGACTGGAGACAAAGCTAGAGACGGTAAATGGGGTTTTGGTTAGGAGTATTTGGAATCTAGATTTAACGAGTGGATTTTTTTTACCCTCATGTAGATCCTCTAGGGGTATCGTTGTGATCTGGGATACCATACTTGCTACCAGGCTAGATTGTGTTCTTAGCTATTTTTCTATGTCGGTTCTACTTGATATTAAAGGTAGAGGGGAATAGTGGATTACTTTGTTGTATGGTCGAAATTGTCCCAGTACTAGATCTTTGTTTTGGGATGAGTTACATAACTTATTTGGTCTATGTTGCCCTAGGTGGTGTTTAAGGGGGGATTTTTATGTCATTAGGAATTATAGGGAGAAGTTAGGGAGAGCTAGGGTAACATCTAGTATGAGGAGTTTTGAGTTTTTTATTTGTGAGTCTGGGCTGAGGGATATTCCTTTATCTAATGCACAATTTACTTGGTCTAGGAGCTCAAGTAACCTTATTGCAATGCGGGTAAATGGAGAATATGTGGTGTCTTATCATTTTCCAATTGTCCTTGAGTCTAATCTAATTAAGTGGGGGCCCACTCATTTTAGGTTTGAGAATATATGGCTAACTCATCATTTTTTATAGATAAATGTTAGGATTGGTGGTTGAGTTATGAGATAAAAGGGTAGGAGGGCTTCAAATTTATGAAGAAAATGAGGTGGGTGAAAGAAAATTTGAAGATGTGGAATAAAGAGATTTTTGGAGATGTCAGATGTAGGAAGTCAAAGATTTTGAGGGATATTGAAGTTTTAGATAGTCTGGAAGAAAATAATGTAATAACAGATGAACAAATTAGGAAAAAGGTGATTTTGAGAAATAAATTTGAGAAAGTGTTAGTGAGGGAGGAGACTAGCTGGAGGTAGAAGATGAGAATCAAATAGGTTAAAGAAGGTGACTGTAATATTAGGTTTTTCCATAAAATAGCAGCTGGTAGAAGGAGAAGGAAATTAGAGAATTAGAAACTGAGTCAAGGGATGTTGTAACAGATCCACTGTTAATTGATAATAGAGTTTTATAAAGGATTATATACTGAGAATTACCTTGTTAGGTCAACTATTGAAGGTATCGATTGGAGTCTTATATCCGAGCTTCTGATAGGGGGTGATCTTATGTGTGCATTCAATGAGTTTTTATCAAATGGGATTGCAGGAAGAAGTGTTAATTATATCTTCATTACATTGGTAAAAGACTGCTCAATTAAAGTTAAGGATTTTAGGCATATCAGTTTAGTGACTAGTCTGTAGAAGGTTATCACTAAAGTGTTGTCTAGAAGACTTAGTGAGGTGTTGGGAGACACAACAACCATGGTTCAAAGTGCTTTTGTTCAGGGAGGACATATTTTAGTTGTAGCTTATGTGGAAAATGAAGTGGTGGAGGATGTTAAGAGAAGAAAAAAAGGAGTTGTGTTTAAACTGGATTTTGAGAAGGCTTATAATCGGGTAAATTGAAATTTTGTGGATGATGTGATGGGTAAGAAAGGCTTTGGAGAAAGCTAAAAAAGGTGGATAAGGGGTTCTTTTCTCTTCTTCTACTTTCTCTATGATGGTAAATAGTGAACCTAAGGAGTGGTTTAATACTTCGAAGGGCTTAAGGCTAGGGGATCCTCTATCTCCTATTAGTTTTAATATGGTGGTCAATTTGTTGAGTATGATGATTAGTAGAGTAGAAGAGGTATGATTGGTAAAAAGATTGAGAGTGGGCAGTGTACAAGGATCAAAATTTCATTTTAATGCATTGTTTTGATCACCTAGGAAACAAAAACTTTTTGACGTGTTTTAGAAAAATTTCGATCCGTTTCGAAAATAAAATAAAAAAAATAAAAAATTAAGAATTATTTTTTGAAAACATTAGTCGAAATATTCCAAAATATCTTGAAATACCTTGAAACATTTTAAAATAATTGTGCAAATGCATTGAAAATAACAAAATATTCCAAAACATTATGAAATACATCAAAGTATTAGAATTTCGATTTCATCATTGATTCGTTTCGGATTCCTTAGAAACGGAAACATTTTGGATATTTTGACCGTTTCGAAATGATACTTTGATCCTTGGTAGTGAGGATGTTCCTATGTCACACTTACAGTTTGCCGATGACTATCTTTTTCATGTCTGACAAAAAGGAGTGTTTTCAAAATGTTTTATCTCTAATTGAAATTTTGGAAAAATTACTAGTTTGAGAGTAAATATGTTTAAAAGTGGAGTCACATGCATTAATTTGGATGTCTTAAGCCAAATCAAGATCTTTGGCAAGCGTTTGACCATTGTTGGGAGCCCTACTTCCAATGGGATGACAGCCTCGACCCCATATGTCATGGCGTATGGCGTTTCTCCTGTTGAAGTCCTCGGCGTGGTCCTGTAGGCCCACAACACATTGAGTAACTCCTTAGTCCACTTTCTCTTTACCTTTTCTAGTCTCTTTTTGATCCCAGCTAACATTGTCTTGTTTAAGACCTCTGCTTGTCTAGTACTTTGGGGATAGGCTAGCGTGGAATAATAATTGCGTATTCCAAATTCTGAACAGAATTCTATGAAAGGACCACTATTGAATTGGGTGTCGTTGTCCGAGATGATGACCCATGGGATTCCGAACTAAGTGATAATGTTCTACCATACAAATTTCTTAGTTTTGGCATCTCGAATACGGCTTAGAATCTCAGCTTTAATCCACTTTGTGAAATAATCAGTAGCTACTAGGAGGAATTTTTTGTCTAAAGGGGCCCTTGGAAGAGGTCCCACAATATCCAACCCCCACTGAGAGAACGGCCAAGCACCTGTCAATAAATTTAGATCCCCTACTAGTTGTCGGATGATAGGAGCAAATTTCTGACACTTGTCACATTTCTGAACATAGCTTTTAGCATCCTTTTGCATGTATGACCACTAATACCCTTGAGACATTGCTCAATGTGCGGGGGACCTTCCTCCTGTATGACTCGTGGGTGTTGTGATCCCTTGAAATCCAACTTCTTGATTCTAGATTTTGCCTTTTGATGGTATGCCTTCATCCTGCTGTCTCGAACCTCGAAGTTGTCATTGCTCTAATTCACTACCAGTGGGAGTCGCAGAAAATATGAAGGTACCTAATCCTGATCGAGTATGCAATATCGAGTCCTGCCAATAGCGCCTTGTAATCGGCCTCATTATTGGACTTTTTGAACCCTAACCTAGTAGCTCGCTCTATTATGAATCCTTCGGAACTGGCCAGTACTAAACCTATCTCTGTCCCTCTTGTGTTCAAGAACCCATCAACATGAAGGTTCCAAATGTCGTCATCAAAAGCTTTTACTGCTTGTGGGGGCTCGAACGTAGAGAACTCAGTAATAAAATCGGTAAGGACCAGCCCTTTAATTGAAGTACGGGGTTTATACTTCAATTAAACTCCTTGAGTTTCATAGCCCACTTGGCAACCCTTCCTAATATGTCGGCTTTATGAAGAATGGGCTTGAGAGGCTGATCAGTCAAAACTTCTATGGCATGCGCCTGGAAATAGTGTCTAAATTTCCTTGCCAAAACTACCAATGCTAGGACAAGCTTTTCCATCGGCAAGTATTGAGTTTCAACGTCAAGCAAGGTCTTGCTTACGAAGTAGATGGGCCTTTGTGCCCCCTCATTCTCCCTTAACATCGCTCCATTAACGGCCCCTTTCGAAACAGATAAGTAAAGGTTTAGTACTTCCCCCACCGATGGGACAGACAAGGTAGGTGGCAACTTCAGGTACTCCTTGATTCCGTCAAGTGCTCGGCTATATTCCTCATCCTAGGTTCCCTTTGTCGCCCCCTTAAGCATGACGACGAATGGTTTGCATCTATCAGAGAACTTGGAGATAAATCGGTTGAGGGCTACCAACATTTCGATAAACTTCTGGACGTCTTTGGTGGTCCTTGGTGCCTGGATGTTCTACACTATTTGTATTTGCTCAAGGTGGACCACAATGCCCTTATGGGTGACTAAGTACCCCAAGAACCTGCTCGAGCTTACTCTAAAGCGCACTTCGAGGCATTAAGCTTCAGATCGTAGCTTTGGTGTATGGTGAATGTGGTCCCGAGATCCCCAAGGTGGTCGGGACCCTCCTTGCTTTTCACTAGCATATCATCAATGTAAACCTCCATAGTCACACCAAGTTGCTGCTTAAAAATCTTGTTCATCAAGCGTTGATAGGTGGTTCCGGCAACCTACCCGAATTTCCATGAAAGAGATCCTTTTGTAACCCACAGTCACATCGACATCGACCTTTGACAATGGATACTCGTCTTTGGGGCATGATTTGTTCAAGTCTGTGAAATCCATGCAAATCTGTCATTTTCCCTCCTTTTTCTTAGCACACACTGTATTGGATAACCATTAAGGGAACTGCACCTATTTGATAGTGTCTGCCCCCAGCAATCTGTCGACCTCTTCATCTACGGCTTTCGCGTGATGAGGAGCCGTTCTCTGAGCCTTCTGCCTTACAGGTTTGAAGGATGGGTCCATATGAAGTCGATGAGTCATCAGCTCTGCACTTATTTTGGTCATCTTGGCTTGTGTCCATGCAAAGACGTCGATGTTTTGGCACAAGAACCCTACAATGTCAGACTTCTCGATGTCGTCCAGTGACGATCCTATTAGAAAGTGCCTCTCCGCATCTTCAGGATTTAGAAAAACTTTGACCAAGGCCTTTGTGGAATGATCGGCTAGTTCTGTAATGGGGTCATCCACCCCGGGTCGACCGAACTGTGATTGCTATTTAGCCACAACTGCCTCGGGATTATGCTCTTGAACTCGGCTACTGACCCCAGTCTTTACCGTGGCGTAAAATAGCTTTTGACGACACCTAATCGCCACAAATCTCCATAATTCCTCTCGAAGTGGGAAACTTGATCTTATGATGATAGGACGAATGCATCGCCCTCATCGCATGTAACCACATTCTGCCCATGATGGAATTATATGGTGAGTTAGAGTCTATTACCACAAATTCCACTGGGACGGCAATGATCCTGGCGTAAACTATAAGAATGATTTTTCGAGGGGAAAAACGTTGGAACTGTTGAAACCTATGAGGGGGTCCTTACCAGTTTCAAGTCTTTCTGGGTGAACCCTATCTTGCGATAGTGGTCGTCATACATTACCTCGGACCAGCTACCTGAGTTCACCAAAATCCTCTTGGCATCATACTTGTCGACTCGCAGGGTGATTACCAAAGCGTCTTCATGCGGAAGTACTAACCCGTCAGGTCAGCGTCGAAAAAGTGAATGACCTCGGCGTCATGTCGAGGCCTATTGGATGACTGCTCTCCACACCTGCTTTCCTCCACTTTTACTACTTGTGAGACCCTCTAGAGGTTGGCTCGGAGGGAGTTATATGTCGGTCTCTCGACGGTGCAAACGTGTATGACTTCGATCACGGTTACTGCTTCATGAGGCACGTTGGCTCCTTTCCGCGTTGAGCCTCTGGGAGGTCTCCTATCAGTAAACTCCCCCAGATGCCCATCTTGGACCAATTGCTCAAGGAAGGACTTATACACCCTACAGTCTTCAGTCAAATGCCCTACATCCCAATGATAAGAACACCGAGACGTAGAGTCTCTCATTGATGGGTTTCCTTGCATCTTGGGGGGCCATTTGAAGAAAGGCTTCCCTTTTATCTTATGCAACATCTAATAAATGAGTTCCTTGAAGACCATGTTCACCCCTTGAAAGGAGAAATAATTTGGAGCCGGGATGGGTACCCCTCTCCTCGCCGGTGGTTCCTTTTCCCTTTTCCCTTTTCCTTTTTTTCCTTTTCTCCTTTCCAAGCTTATGGGAAAACTTGGCATAACAGTCTTTGATCAGTATCATAGATGGACATTAACTACTTGTATTATCGTAGGTGGCTCCCGAGATCTATTTTTCCATCATACACCTTGAATTGGGGGACAGTGAACTTTTTTGGCATTTCGGTCTCCCGGATGGCCGCACGAATGGAAAGATGATTTGCTCATCGTCGTTTGGATCCCCCTCGAGTTGAGGTCTCCGATGCGTATCAAAGCGAGCTCGGAGGTCCCCTTAGTTCCTTGCTTTTTCTAGGCCCCCTTGCAGTGGACTTTGTGTGGGACTCAGTCGCCGCGGTGCACCTTGATAGTGCATGGCAGAGATCCCACCGGGCCAGGCCCGCCCTGTGGTAATCCCACTCTAACCCTTCCTTGGGAGCAGGCTTTCCCCAGCTTCGTGGGTTGCTCCTCTCGGCCGTGCGCCTATGCAAGCTCCTCCTGGGGGCATCTAGCCTCACGCCCATGGAATCGCCTCGACTAAAACTTTAGTCTTCATGCTTGTTGCTTTGCTAACTAGCACTCTCCCGACTACTCAAAATCATCGAGCCAATGTTGTACCTTGGCGTTATCATTTTCAAGTTACTTAATGCGCTTTCCCATCCGCTTTTCCACCAACTCAACGATCTCACGAGCCAAAAGGCGTTGCATCCCACGGCCTTTATCCAGGGGAACGTTCGCTACAAGGCATGCTCGCCTCCATTTTATTGGCTCAAGGGGTTTGACTCCGTGACTGGTAGGAGCTGGGCATCCTCATGTTTCTCACGCGTAAACGCCCTCCCCCATCACCTTGGGATCGTGTGTTCACCATAATGCAATCCCTATGAAAAAAGTTCGTACAGTTCCCACAGACGACGTCAAATTGCGTAGGTGATTTTCTGCAACAAATACGAATAGTGATCCTCTCGATGATGAACTTGAAACAACCAAGGGGTTAGAAAAGGGTCTGGGTGAACACCTAGCTTATCCCTTCGAAGCTTAAGTCAGTAGCATTTTGGGGGTTTAGGATAATGTTTCTTTCTTTTTCAGTTTAGTTCCGTGTACCTTTGTTCATTTTTCTAGGGAGTATTTATACCTAGATTAGTAATAAGTGTCAAGGCTTGAAGTCCCATCTCAACATTTAATGACTTGCACTATTACCCATGTGTAATGAGTGTTCTCCACTCAGATCTTCGTGCCTAGTTCACTCGGGCAATAGGGTAACTGCTCGGGACATGCCGAGCACTTATGGCCCTATCCCCGCTCATTTAAGTCCTTTGATCGACGCTTGAAACCTACTCTTGAGCATTGAACGCTCAAGGAACAGTACCTCAGGGTGTGCTGAGGAAATATGCTCAGTGCAATAGCCATTAATACTTCACAATCATGATTGTAGGTTTGGGTCTCGAGGATACGGGGGCTCATTAATGGCACTGTCATACTCAATCGAGTCTTTATTAATGAGCTGTCAAATTTTCTTAAATGCTAGTGTCAGTACATGTACTTGGCTCCTCCATGCCATTACTTCTTGGAGCCACCTCTCGGCGCCTTTTGATTTCCATAACGGTTACATCTTTACACGTGTCGATCTGGGGTTTCCTGAGCCGCCTAAAGTCCCGTCAAAAGCCAACTGTATTTCTTGTTGAATATTTCTTTGGAGGTTAGAAAATAATGTTCTATCGGGGCCAATTCCATATGAGTTGGGGAACGCCTCCAGCCATGTTCACCTGTATGATTTACAAAAGCTGTCTAAATTCGTTCATCTTTTGGTGATTATTAGGTAACAACTTTCTGATTTACTCTCTTTAATGTAGGAGTTTGTTCAACAATCTGTTGAACTTTATGTCTAATTAATATTGGACTCTATTTCTAATTAGAGACTTAAGATGACCCACATGCCATATCATCTTTTAATAAATAAAATATTATGTATATTTAATATATATATCTTATTTACTGAGTCAAATTCTTTTGGGTAACTGACATTAAGGTAACTACCCACTACTCCCATCATCAGATGAAGTGATCATCATAGAGCAGTATATATATATATATATATATATATATATATATATATATATATATATATATATATATATATATATATATATATATATATATATATATATATATATATATATATATATATATATATATATAATTTAATGCCTGTGATTTTCCATCAAGTCTTATGCGAATTTAGATATTATATATATAGGCAGGAAACTCTTTTCTCATATACCTCCATATAGTACATATTTTGTGAGGTTGTTCTTGAGTGTTGAGATCAAGGCTGTGATATGGATTCGCGCTTGTTGGGGTCGTTGGGTTCGTTGATTATTCTCTCTATAGAAAATTTGGATTTCTTGTTCTCGAACTTGAATATCAATGGCAGGAGGTAAGTATTCGATTCCGCTATGTAAAATAGGAAGATTAAATTCTTCAATAAAGTCTATCAATTGATATCAGAATCATCCTTCTGTCCATTTTATTCAGTTATTAAATATATCACGACCCATCTCGAAAGACATCTAAAGAATTTATGTAGTTGAAATTGTACGAAGCTTTGATTATTTAGTCATTCCCGAAACCAAGCATGCATCAGACTTAATATAAAGTTCATTCTGTTCAGTTATTATAGTTACACGAAATCACGTCTTGGACGCAATCTGTAATTTGTCTCTTCTGATACATGCTTCTTGAAACTTTGAGTCAACACAAGTAAACCTTAAAATAATCAAAAGGGAAAAGTACAGAGACTTGGAAATAGGACACACTCCTTTTCTTGAAGCATAAAGGAATTTTGTTTCATTTTGTGCAGACAATAAATGTTGGTTAATTACAAAGACCTTTCAATAAAATAAAATAAAATTCTGAACACCAAAGTTTTGGTCAGGACAGTGAACTTTATTTATACCCATGTAGTATTTTGCTCAAGTCTGTGGTTATACAAGTGATCAATATTTTATTGAACAAATTAAAGGACATGTTCGATCAAATTAAGGCCACAAGAATTATGTTTCCACAGTAATAATTTTATTGGTACTGATTTCAAGCCTACACTGATTCACATGTACAGCCCATATTTGGTTTATCTGATTTAATTTTCAGATTTTTGGAACCACTTATTTTATTATATTGGCAAGCACTGATATTATCAAAGGATCATCAAAGTGTTATGCATGTCATAGGAATGCCACTTGTTTAAATCCAAGAGTTGTTACTGTTATGGCTTATGCACATGATTTTGCTTCTGATAATTATTCAATAGTATTAGCATGTTTTTAAATTAAGTTTGGTTATGGTATATGCATGCTAGACAAAATCATTTTTTAAGGAATTATTTGGCAAGAAGGATTTATTTATGTCATGAACTATGTCACATGAAGATATCATATTAACTTAAGAATAGCCACAACATCTTGAATTATATTATTGAATGATCAACATTTAGTTTGATCATATTAAGTATATGTTTAATATCTTCATATTGCGATTAAATTGTTATAGATAATTACTCGGCCCCACAGGGAAGTATTTATTTTATACTGCTTAATTGGAATAAGATATTGAATGGAATATTAAGGGCTTTGGATACCTTATACCCACAGGTTTGGGATCCTTTGTTCCTTAGTATCTTAATTCATTAGTCTTATTATAAAGAATAATAAGCAAATCTTGTACAGTTTATGATCTCTACCCACAGGAAGGTTAGATTTGCTTTATTGAATTTTATAGTTGTTGATTCAAAGTGCTTATTATATTCTTGGTTATTGCAGTTGTTGCTAGCTCTTTATTTAATGAGTCTCCTAACATTCCATTGTTGAGTGGTGAAAATTTTTCAGGTTGGAAGGACAAAATTCTCTTGACATTAGGGTGTATGGACTTGGATTTTGCACTTCACATTGGAGAACCTCCGGTACCCACTGAGTTAAGTTCATTGACTGAAAAGAGTGCCTATGAGTGGTGGGAACGATCTAATCACTTAAGTCTGATGCTCATCAAGTCACATGTGAGCAAGAGCATCAGAGGTTCTATTCCAAAATGCGATAAAGTGAAGGATTACATGAAGGCCATTGAAGAGCAATTTGTCAGTTCAGATAAAGCCTTGGCCAGCACCCTGGTGAACAAGTTATCAGGCATGAAGCATAACAAATCTAGGACTGTGCGTGAACATATTATGGAAATGAGGGACATTGCAGCTCAACTTAAGTCCCTTGAGGTTGAGATCTCTGAGTCATTCCTTGTGCAGTTCATACTTAATTCTCTCCCTACAGAATTTGGACCATTCAAGATCTCTTATAACACACACAAAGAAAAATGGTCCATCAATGAAATTCTGACTATGTGTGTTCAGGAAAAGGAGAGGCTTAAGCATGAAAATTTGGAGAGTGCCCATCTGGTCACTCATAAAGGTGGACAAGGTAAGAAAGGAAAAAGTGTTCTTAAATGGAAGAAAGATGGCAGAGGGTCGTTCAAGAAACATGGTCATAAGGATGCTTGCTTCTTTTGCTAGAAGAAGGGACACTTCAAGAAAGATTGTCTGAAATATAAGAAGTGGCTTAAGAAGAAAGGTAATCTCATATCTCTTGTGTGTTATGAATCCAATTTAATTGATTCTCATCATAATACTTGATGGATTGATTCGGGTACCACAATTCATGTTGCCAATATCATGCAGGGCTTCCTCAGCCTAAGGAAAACGATGGGAAGTGAACATGACATCTATTCAGGAAATGGGATGCGTTCGCACGTCGAGGCTGTTGGAACTTTTAGACTTGTTTTAGAAACTGGCTTTGTTTTGGATCTTGAAAATACTCTTTATGTTCCTTCATTTTCTAATAACTTAATTTCTGTTTCTAAATTAGTACCTTTAGGATTTGAGTTCAGCTTTGTTGGTTTGGACTTTCGTTTGTTCAAAAACTCTAGTTTGGTTGGCTATGGAACCTTAGTTGATGATTTGTACAAATTAAATTTAGATCCTGTTTTTGAACACAGTCTCCTAACCTTGCATGATGATATTGGCACTAAAAGGACTATTATTGATGAGAATTCCTCTATGTTGTGGCACAGGAGATTAGGACATATCTCCATGGAAAAAATTAAAAGATTGGTTAATGATGGAGTCTTAAAGGCTCTTAATTTTTTTGATTTTGGTACTTGTGTGGATTGCATAAAGGGAAAGCAAACCAAAAAGACCAGTAAAGATGCCAAGAGGAGTGAAGAAATACTTAGAATCATACACATTGATATATGTGGACCATTTCCTACCCCTTGCTTAAATGGTCAGAGATATTTTATCTCATTTATTGATGATCATACACAATTTATGTATCTCTACCTTCTGTTTGAAAAATCTGAGCATTAGATGCTTTTAAAATATTCAAACGGGAAGTAGAGAAACAATTGGAAAAAAAAATTAAAATTGTACGGTCAAATAGGGGTGGAGAATATTATGGAAGGTACATAGATTTGGTACAAAGGCCGGGTCCATTTGCTGAATATTTAAAGGATGAAGGTATTGTTACTCAGTATACTATGTCAGGTTCACCTTACCAAAATGGTGTGGCTGAAAGGCGAAATCGCACCCTTATAGACATGGTAAGGAGTATGCTAAGCAATTCTAACCTTCCTTTGTTTTTGTGGAGTGAAGCTTTGAAGACGGCAATGTATATCTTAAACAGGGTTCCCACTAAAGCTGTTTTCAAAACTCCATTTGAGTTATGAAAGGCTGGAAACCCAGTTTAGGACAATTTCACATATGGGGTTGTCCAGTTGATGTTAAGATTTATAATCCACAATTAAAGAAATTGGACCCAAGGACAGTCAGTGGATATTTCATTGGCTATGCAGAAAAATCTAAAGGTTATAAATTTTACTGTCCATCACACACACCTAGAATTGTTGAAGCCAGAAATGCAAAATTTATTGAGGGTGTTGACATTAGTGGGAGTATTCCTCGAAAGATTGAGTGGGAGGAATTACAGGATTTTGATACCATACCCGTGAATAAAGATAAGATGGTTATCATTCAAGATAATCCAGATGATATTCAAGTACCACCACCACAAGAGGAACAAGTCAACATAGAGTCTACAACTCTAAACCCACAAAATATGGATGATATTGTAGAACTAAGGAGATCCTCAAGGGTAAAAAGACCAACTATTTATGATAATTACTTCGTGTACCTATTGGAGTCTGACTTTGATGTTGGACATAATGATGATCCTATCTCGTTTTCACATGTCATAAGTGGAGAGAATTCCACATTTTGGTACGAGGCCATGAAAGAAGAGATGGAGTCCATGGCTAAAAATCAAGTTTGGGAAATTGTTGAGTTACCTAAGGGAGTCAAGGTCGTTGGTTATAAGTGGGTCTATAAGACTAAGAAAGACTCAAATGATAAAATCGAACGATATAAGGCCAGACTTGTAGCTAAGGGCTTCATTCAAAGAGAAGGCATTGATTATCACAATACCTTCTCTCCAGTTTCTAAAAAGGACTCGTTTAGGATAATCATGGCATTAGTAGCTCATTTCGATTTAGAGCTACATCAAATGGATGTGAAAACAACATTTTTAAATGGGGATCTTGACGAAGAAATGTACATGAAGCAACCTGAAGGATTTTGTTTTGATGAGAATAGTCACCTGGTTTGCAAGCTAAAGAAATCCATATATAGACTAAAGCAGGCCTCCCGTCAGTGGTGTCTTAAGTTTCATAATGTTATTACCTCATATGGTTTCGAGGAGAATGTTATGGATAATTGCATATACCTTAAGGTTAGTGGGAGTAAATATATTTTCTTAGTCCTATATGTTGATGACATTCTACTTGCAACCAATGATTTGGGTTTGTTGCATAAAACTAAAGAATTTCTTTCACAAAACTTTGAGATGAAGGATATGGGTGAAGCCTCCTATGTCATAGGCATAGAGATTCATAGAGATAGGACTCAAAGAAAATTAGGCTTGTCTCATAAAGCCAACGTTGAAAAGGTTTTGGAGAAATTTAGAATGAATGAATGCACACCTAATGCAGCTCCAATCATAAAGGGTGACAAATTCAGTTTGAGCCAATGTCCAAAACATGCTTAGGAAAAGGAACAAATGAATAGCATTCCCTATGCATCTGTTGTTGGCAGTTTGATGCATGCACAGGTTTGTGTAAGACCTGACATTGCATTTGCAGTAGGGATGCTTGGAATGTACCAAAACAATCCAGGAATGGAACATTGGAAGGCAGCTAAGAAAGTTTTGAGGTATTTACAAGGAACCAAGGATTGTATGCTGACTTATAAGCATGTAGACTAGCTTGAAGTGGTTGGATATTCTGAAAAGGATTTTGCGGGTTGTTCGGATTCTAGAAAATCCACTTTGGGATATGTTTTCATGCTAGCTGGAGGTGCTATATCATGGAAAAGTGCCAAATAGACGATAGTTGCATCATCTACTATGAAAGCAGAGTTCATAGCATGCTTTGAAGCAACATCACAGGCGAAATGGTTGAGAAATTTCATCACATGGCTCCAATTGTGGATTCTATTTCCAAGCCATTAAGACTTTACTGTGATAATTCGACTGCTATTTTCCTTTCTAAGAATAATAAAAGTGGAAGTCGAACTAAGCATATTGACATTAAGTATCTCATTGTCAAAGAAAGAGTCAAGGAACAAGAAGTATCTATTGAGCATGTTAGTATAGATCTGATGTTAGCAGATCTCATGACTAAAGGGCTCTCAATTAAGACGTATTTGAAACACGTAGAGAACATGGGATTAGTTGACTCATTGTATGGTTGACTTCTTGGTTTGTAAATATTTGATCATGATCAATGCAGACTTTAGTTATTTTGTGCACATAATGTATTGTTTGTGATATACTATCTATTGAGATTAGTGTATAGTCCATTAGGACTATAGGACCCAAAATGACTTGTAGAAAGTCATTCATAAGGAGTGATGCGACATAAAGTTCTGAGAAAATAATGCATTGTAATATAAGGAAGGGAGTGCTCATTTAAAAGAGCACAACCGCTTTGATTCATGCATTATTTTTCTTAATAAAGTTCGAATAGTTATTTAATTGTATGGTCATATTCAGTATCAAATGTTGGTTACCCAAATTGTTTGATGTGTCATGTGTGCCAAATGGGAGAATGTTGGACTTTATGTCTAATTAATGTTGGACTCTATCTCTAATTAGAGACTTAAGATAGCCCACATGTCATATCATCTTTTAATAAATAAAATATTATGTATATTTAATATATATCTTATTTACTAAGTCAAATTCTTTTGGGTAACTAACGTTAAGGTAACTATCCACTACTCCCATCATCAGATGGAGTGACCATCATGGAGCAGTTTAAAGCAGTTGTAACTCCTTGATGGAAGGACGTTACTTACAGTTTTTCTATTGGAAAAGGGTCCCTGTCGTATATATATAATTTCATGCCTGTGATTTTCCATCAAGTCTTATGTAAATTCAGATATTATATATGTAGGCAGGAAACTCTTCTCTCATATACCTTCATACAGTACATATTTTGTGAGGTTGTTCTTGAGTGTTGAGATCAAGGCTGTGATACGGATTCGTGCTTGTTAGAGTCGTTGGGTTCATTGATTATTCTCTCTATAGAGAATTTGGATTTCTTGTTCTCGAACTTGAATATCAATGGCAGGAGGTAAGTATTCAATTCCGCTGTGTAAAATAGGAAGATTAAATTCTTCAATAAAGTCTACCACAATCGACTCGTGGGCCAGCTTCCGCATCAACTTGGGAACCTCAAAAATATGCAAATTATGTTTGTCTCTCCTCTACATTTGTTCGGTTATTGATCGAAGAAAAGTTAAAGTTTTATTCCTGCATGTTTCATGGTCTAAACCTTGAGAAAGCCCTCAACTATGGCAATAAAACATCGGGTCAATGGAGGCAAAAAACTCCATTATCTCCAATGGTAAAAAAAAAAAAATTTAATCAACTCGTTTTGACAAGCATTCATCCCAACCACTTGAGCAGAACCATTTGTATGCAGTTAAGTATATATAGAGCCTACTTACCGAAAAAAAAAGTATATCCAAAGCTGGTCCACCCATAAATCGTGCTAGCTAAATCTTTTTTTTTTTTTGTCATTATTTTGTTTCATGCTTTCTTACGTTGAAGCCAGGTCAGTTGTGTTAGACAACCATGGAGAAAAAAACCAGTGGTTTTTCAAATGAATGACCAATCTCATTTTGGTCTCAGAACAACCAATTGAGTCAATTTGGTCTTTATTTAATGTTTCAAATTTTTTATTAAATTGTTCAATCGATGGTTGTCATTTAAATTAACAAGGAAATTAGTCATATGTGATACACATGAGGAAATCTAAGGGACATTTGAACCAAATGGGTCAAACCTAACTTGCCTACCTGAGAGGCTTAAATTGACAAGGGAATTAGTCATATGTGATACATGTAAGGAAATCTGAGTGGCATTTGAACCAAATGGGTCAAACATGACCTACCTACCCTGTCAAGTCAAATCTGACCCATTTGCCAATATTTTTTTTTGATAAAAGAATTTTATTATAGAATGGAAGAAGGAGAAAACAAATTAAAATTTGAAAGACAAGTAATCCTCTAAAATAAAAGGAAAACGCAAAAAACATATCAATGAAACATTCACAATGAAAGCTAAGATAACGTTGTCTTCCAATTCCGTTGGAGATCAGACAAAGGCAAGCCTCCAAAGCTCCCGAAAGCTTTGAGTGAAGTCATTTAAACAATTCTTTCCCATACTAATTCTACAGAAATATGATGATTATTGAAAATTATATCATTTCTTTCCATCTAAATACACCGAAGAGTTGCCGTGATCACATAATTCCATAATACCTTCACTTTCTTCTTATTCCCCAAATCCCAAAATTTGATTTGCCACATCTTTTCTACTGTAGGAGGACAAACTCAAGCCTCACCAATCACCTAGAAAAAAGTATTCCACAAACCCCATGCAAATGAATGCACAATCGAAGGATGAGTATTATAATCTCCACTTCTGAAATAAGTAAGACAAATATCAGGGCTCAAAGCTTTGTAAGGTCTCTGCACCTGCAACAAATCATTATTATTAACCTGATTTAGGACAACATACCAAACAAAAGCCTTTATTTTAGAGGGGACCTTGGCGTTCCAAATGAAGTTAGCTAAGGAGAATGACTCTTCATTTTGAGGGCTAACAAGATATGAATAAAATGATCTACAAGAAAAAATATCATAATTTTCAACAATCCAAATTCTTTGATCATAAGAAAGACTGGGGTGGAAATCATGGAGAAGACAAAGCAAAGAAGTCAAATCAACTGCTTCCCTATCATTAAGATGTTTGAGTGTTGTTTGTGGTTTCCCAAATATAGTAAAATTACTTATTGAAATCTCTGATTATATATTATTGTTTCAATGTTATTGTTTGGTATCATTGTTTCAAAGTCACTGTATAGTGTATATGTTTAAATCAAATACATAAACAAAGCATACAACTTTACAAAAAAATTTCAAGTATCCCCAAAATACTATAGATTGTAAAAAACAAGTATTAACAGTTTGCAATATTTTAAACCTGTTTAAAATTCTAATAACATGAATCATAAACATAACAAGCAATCATACGAATGGAAAATCTGTCTTAAGATTGTTGTTTGTGGTTTCCCAAATATAGTAAAATTACATATTGAAATCTCTGATTTATATCATGCAACTTAGAATAAAACAATAACAGTTAAGAACAAAATAGTTACTAGTAAATTTGTAATTAAAACAATATAAAATGATCATTTGCAGATCAAGAACTGTTATTGAGTTTTCTGCAGATCAAGGCTAGTGTTTGATATTATGTCCTAAAAATAAATTTTGCCCCCACACTTGGTGCTTATGAAAATCAAAGCGTCTGCCTCCCAAGATATGATAATCTTCGTGCGAATAGAAGTACCACTCCAATCTAATTGCTAGCAAACCAAAACTGTGTTGTGTACTCTCAGAATGCAGACTACCCTAATGACTAAGAAGTTCATTGATGAATAATGAAATGAATATGAGTTATTTATAAAGAGAATGCTGACTAATTCGGACAGTCACCATGTGAATGGATGCAACCTAGAAGACACATCTAGCCCGAAGACACCATTGATTAACTCTTACTTTTTGAACAGACATTACTCAAAATTTGGATTGGAGGGAAGGAAAAAAATCCGAACCAGTGCGAATACAAATTTAACGAATACTAGAAATTATATTTTGGATTAAAAAATTCATGCCCAATTCAATAAAAAAAATTTCTCCAAAAATATAAGGATTGGTCACACCCACACCCGAGCCCAAGCCCGGCCGGGTTGGGTCGTGGCGAGGTAAGGCGGGCCGAGCATGTGTGGTCAAACTGATGGCATGTAGGCACTTGCTCTGCTCATAAAAATGTAGTACCCTTTAGGGCCCAACCCATGGAGCAAACTTGACATATATGTGCATAAATAGAATTTTTTCCTCAATCAATGTGCGATTGGTGTTAAATCTTACATTATACAATCTCTATTTTGACATTCAAAAAATGTCACTTTGGAACCTATTTTCTCATTTATTTCTTACTTGATTTGAGCAAGTGGATATATTACGTTGTTCTCCTCACAGAGTAGACACAAATCCATGAAAGTTTACTCGAAACAATGAGCAGATCCCACTTTAATTTAAACTCAAAATAACCAAAAATTAGATTTTAATTACCAAAATTTGCTTTAGTCCAACAATATCCCACATAAATGAAAAATTGGTTGTTAGTATACAAATGATAATACTGACACACTATAGAGAATACATCTTGGAAAGATCGTATATCAAGATAGGTAATTTTTTGCCCATGAACCTTGCATAGTGAAAGCCCATTTGACTTATCAGCTAAATAGTGAATGTGATGTTTTGAACTATTCAGCTATTTGATAAATCAGATCGAATAGCCTTCACACAATTGGTTCTCATGATTGTGTTCATTTTGGCCCTAAATAACTCCTAGTTTTTATGAATGCTTTAGAGAATTCAACTTTTATAAATTCTCATAGAAGCGGTCATTTCACACCCATGCAGATGACTCTTATTAAGAATATCCTACAATATTCCACTTGGATTTCTAAGGAATAAAAGTCATTAAAAGTATAGCTTACCCTAATAAACTCTGCAGGTAGAACTAGTTTATTATAGGTAGGAGAGTTTATATCCTGAGTGCTTCTTTTAAATCACGAATAATTATGTTGTCCCTTTGAATCTAGATCTTAGGATCTGTAGTCAATTGGGAGTAATAAGCTTTAGCCTTATTCCCCTTGACGTGCAATATACTTGCACTCTTGTCAACCTTTTTAGTTAGTGGATCCATTACATTTTTCTTTGATTTTATATAATCAATAGAAATAGTTTCACATGAGAGCAATTGCCTAATGATATTATGTCTACGACATATATGTATAAACTTACCATTATACATGTCACTCTGTGTCGTACCAATTGTAGATTGACTATCATAATGTATATAAATTGTTGGCACATATTTAAGCCATATTGGAATATTCTCTAAAAATTGGCGAAACCACTCAACTTCCTCTCTTGCTTGATCTAAAGTAATAAATTCAGATTCCACCGTGAATTTGAAAATAAATGTTTACTTAGAGGATTTCTAAGATACAGTTATACCATTAAGTGTAAAAACATAATCACTTGTGGACTTTATATCCATCATATCAGGTATTTAGTTAGCATCACTATACCCTTCAAGTACAGCTGGATATCTTGTATAATGCAATCCAAAATACAGGGTACATCTTAAATATCTAAGAACCTTGATATTGTCTTCCAATTGTCTACTATCAAATTGCTCGTATATCTACTGAATTTACTAACTGAGTATGCTATATTCGGTCTAGTGCAGTTCATGACATACATTAGACTGTCAATGATACGAGAGTATTCTAATTGTGATATGTTTTGGTCAGTATTTTTAGACAAATAAAGATTTATATCAACTGATGTTCTAACAATACTATTTTCATCTTTGTCGAATTTATTTTCTCAATATAACGTGATTGAGATGATATAAGTCTACTAGATGTTCTAGAAAGTATAATATCTGCAACACCTAAATCCTTCATGTCAAATTTACTAGACAACATTTTCTTGGTAGTTTTAGTAATATCAGTATTAATACCTTAAATAAGCATATCATCCACATATAGAAAAACAATGACATATCCAGTATTTGTGTCTTTGACATAGTTACATTTATCACATTCATTAATTATGAATTCATTTGACATCATGACTTTGTCAAATTTCTTATGCCATTGTTTTGGTGCTTGCTTTAAATCATAAAGTGATTTAACATGCCTGCACACCTTCTTCTCTTGTCCCGGAGAAATGAACCCTTCATGTTTCTCCATATGAATTTTCTTATTTAAATCACCATTTAGGAAAACTGTTTTCACATCCATTTGGTGTATCTCAAGATTATGCAACATTGCAATAGCTATAAGCATACAAATAAATGTTATTCTTGTAAGAGGAGAATATGTATCAAAGTACTCAAAACTTTCTTTTTGCCTGTTACATTTAAGTACAAGTCTAACTTTGTACTTATCAATTGATCCATCAATTTTTATTTTTCTCTTGCAAAATCATTTACACCCCAATGGTTTAATTTCCATAAGAAGATCACTAACTCTCAGGCATGATTTTACATGATGTATTCAATTTCACTATTTACAGATTCTTTCCACGTAGGTGCTTTAAGAGTGGACATTGCTTCATTGAAGTTTTGAGACTAATTTTCTTACAAATATGTAGAAAATCTGGACTTAAAAGTCCTTACCCTTACTACGTCTAAGTGCCTCTTCACTTTCTTCATCTATAGACTCATGGTATATATTACTAGTTGCAATATTATGAGTTCTTTTAAGAAAACTCTTATCACATGCATTATTTCAAGGAAATACATTTTTAAAGAATAATGCATTTCTAGATTCAATGATTGTATTGACATGTATATTAGGATTGTCAGATTTATACACGAGAAAATGATTTGCACTACTATTTATTACATAACGAATAAATATACAACTAATAGTCTTAGATCCTACATTAATATTTTTGGGAATAGGAACCATCACCTTAGCCAAACACCCCCAAACTTTTAAATATATATAGAAATGAATCCTAACTTTCCATAATTCATAAAGGACTTCGTGTAACTTCTTGTAGAGTAATTTATTTAAAATATAGTTTGTTGAAAGTAAAGTTTCCTCCACACGTTCTAAGGTAATCTAAAACTAATCAACAAGACATTCATCATCTCTTTTAAGGTCCTATTCTTACGTTCAGAAATTCCATTTGGCTGAGGTGTATAAGGAGTAGAAATTTGATAAATAATACCATGAGCTTGACAGAACCTATCAAAAGGTATGTCATATTCATCACCTTGATTACTTCTTATTCCTTAATCTTTTTGCTAAGTTGATTCTCAACCTCATTCTTATAATGCATAAATTTTCTATTGCTTCATCTTTACTCCTTATACATAACATTATTTTGTGTAATCATCAATAAAAATAACAAAATACTTCTTTCCATCTCTAGTTTAATCATATTTCAAATCACATATATCACTATGAATTAACTACAGAGGTCCACTACTTCTTTTTAATATTATTAAATGATGCTTCATTTAATTTTGATTCAACAAATATATCACATTTATGATTTGCATCAATATTGAATTTAGGTAACAGTTTTAAATATCGTTAATTTATGCAAAATATCAAAATTAACACGTCCTATTCTATCATGCCATACATTAGAAGATTCAAGCATATAAACAGAATATGTGTTACTAATATTATTATTATTAAAAGCAGATACAATTATCATTACACTCATCTTAAAGAGTTCATCGCTCATATATCTCTTGCCCACATAAATCTCACTTTTGGTAAGTACAAACTGGTCAGATTAAAAACTAACCTAAAACTTTCTTACTCAAAAATGATCTATGCACAAGATTTTTTTGAATTTCTGAAACATGTAACACATTATTAAGAATAAATTTTTTTCCTATAAGTCATCTTCAATATAATTTTTCCTTTGCCTTCAACTTTAGAAGTAGAGGAATTTTTCATGAATAGTTGTTCTCCATAATTAATAGCATCATATGAAGAGAACATCTTCTTATTCGAGAACATGTGTCTAGTGGTCTCGGTATCCACCCACCATTCTTGGTATTTTTCACCAAGTTCACTTTGGATACTACAACAGAAAAACTCGTGTTAGAAATATTTTCAAAAAAATATTCTACCTCAGTTATATTGGTTTGGGCAACTTTCTTCTTGTGGTTCTATTGTGTTTTATGGCTTCAGCAATCCTTAGCATGATGTCCCAGTTTGTTGTGTACAAAGTAGTTGCCTTTGAACATTTTAAAATCACCATCCTTGACCCTTGTTGGCCAACATACTTCCTTTTCTTTTTGGTTTTGTGTTCCTCTTCAATCACGTGTGCATTTGACTCCATAGAATGAGTACTAACTTTTTTCTCAGAGACACTATTGTCCTCCTCAATCCTCAATTGCACAATCAGGTCCTCAAGTTTCATTTATTTGCATTTGTGCTTCAAAAAATTGTTGAAGTCCTTTTAATGTGGCGGTAATTTTTTAATAATTGTAGCCACTTGAAAAGATTCATTAACCACCATCCATTCGGCATGAATCTCATGTAGGATCACTTGAAGATTTTGAACTTGACTAATGATAGTCTTGGAATCCACCATTTTTTATTCAATAAATTTGCCCACAACGAATTTCTTTATTCCGACATCTTCCATCTTGTACTTTTTATCCAAAGATTCTCAAAGCTCTCTAGCCGTCTTGATTGAACCATACATATTATATAATGTGTTATCTAATTAATTGAGGATATAGTTCTTGCACAGAAAATCAGAATGCTTCCATGCATCCACCACAACAACAACTTGGCGATCAGTCTCATTCTCAACAGAAATAAGAGCATCCTCACAAAGATTCAACGTAGTGAGATAGAACAGCATTTTCTATTGCCATCTCTTGAAATCGTTCCCATTGAACTTTTTCAGCTTCTCTTCCTGAGACACATGAGTAGGTATAGAAATAGGGACCACAACAGTAGTAGTAGAGACATTATTCTCATTTGAAGTCATTTCTGATAAACAAAATTATCAAATATTCAAAAAATGAAAACAATAGCACTTTACAAAGTACGTTACTAAAACAAAGACAATTTATGTAACTGTTCAATGTCACTGTTTTATGTTACTGTTTGGTATCACTGTTTCAACATCACTGTTTAGTGTAACTATTTGGTATAATTGTTAAGCGTAATTGTTTGATGTAACTATTTAAATTAAGCACATAAGCAGAACATACAACTTTTCACAAAATTTTCCAAGTATCCCCTAAATACAACAGATTGTAAAAAATAAGTTTTAACAATTTGCATTATTTTTTTATCTAATTTAAAATTCTAATAACATAAATCAGAAACACAATAAGCAATCATATGAATGAAAAATCAGTCTCTTAAGACAGATTTCGCCCCCACACTTGATGCTTATGAAAATCAAAATGTCTGCCTCCGAGGATACAATGATATTCACGCGAATAGAAGTAGCACTCCTATCTAATCGCCCAATGAACCAAAACTGTGTTTTTTTACTCTCATAATATAGAATGCCTTATTGACCACGAAATTCATTGATAAAGAGTGGAATGAATTTGCATTATTTATAAAGAGAATGGTGACTGATTAGGACAGGCACCATGTGAACGGTTGCAACCCAAAAGACACATACAGCTAGGAGATACCGTTGATTAACTGTTCATCTTTGAACAAACATTACTCAAATTTGGATTGGAGGAGGGGAGAAACTAGACCAATGCGAATTCAAATTTAACCGATACCAGAAATTAAATTCTAGACTTTGAAATTCACGCCCCATTCAATAAATAAATTTTCTCCGAAAGGATAAGGATTGGTCACACCCACATCCAAGCTCGAGCCCGATCGGGTCAGATCGTGACGAGGTGAGGTAGGCGGGCAGAGCGTGTGTGGTCAAACTAATGGCATGCATGCACTCGCTCAACTCATAAAAGTGTGGTACCCCTTGGAGCCTAGCCCATGGAGCATACTTGACATATATATAAACAAGTAGAATTTCTTCCTCAACCAATGTGGGATTAGTGTCAACTCTCATATTGCAAAACCTCTATTTTGACATTCCAAGAGCGTCACTTTGGAACCTATTTTCTTATTCATTTCTTATTCAGTTTGAACAAGTGAATAAACTACGTTATTCTCCTCACATAGTAGAACACGAGCCCACGAAAATTTACTCAAAACAATGAGCTCGAGCCTGGTCGGGTCAGGTCGTGACGAGGTGAGGTAGGCGGGCGGAGCGTGTGTGGTCAAACTAATGGCATGCATGCACTCGCTCAACTCATAAAAGTGTGGTACCCCTTGGAGCCTAGCCCATGGAGCATACTTGACATATATATAAACAAGTAGAATTTCTTCCTCAACCAATGTGGGATTAGTGTCAACTCTCATATTGCAAAACCTCTATTTTGACATTCCAAGAGCGTCACTTTGGAGCCTATTTTCTTATTCATTTTTTATTCAGTTTGAACAAGTGAATAAACTACGTTATTCTCCTCACATAGTAGAACACGAGCCCACAAAAATTTACTCAAAACAATGAGCTGGTCCCACTTTAATTTAGGCTCAATGTTGACTTAAAATCAGATTTTAATTACCAAAATATGCATTAGTTCAACTTGAAGAAATGGAAGTCCCAAGAGTGATAATCTATCCCCACAACAATAAAAGAAGATATAGGTGCCTCATATAGCAATAACAAATGATAGAGACGTGGAAAAATATTAATAAAAGATGAATCCCCAACCCATATATCTTCTCAAAATAGAACTTTAGAACCATGTCCAACTTTATATCAAGTCAAAGGAAGAAATGAAAGGTAAATTTGTGAAATGAATTTCCAAGGACTCGTATGGGTTACAATATGTATTGATTTAGTATCTCACCCATTCCTTTGAAGACCATGATTGTTGTTGATTATTTATGCCAAAGGGAGTAAGCTTATAAAGGGAATCTTCATAAACATTTAAGATATGTTCTTAGACACCAAATTAACAAGCCCTAATCCCCCTTTGTCTATTGGCTTACAAACTGTCTCCCAACACACTAAATGATCTCGCTTAACATCTCCATCCCCAACCAAAGAATTTCTCTCATCATCTTTTCTAACTTTTTAGCTACTGCTACACGAATTCTAAACAGAGACAAATAGTATAAGAGGATGCTAGTCAAACAAGCTTTTATCAAAATAATCCTTCCACCAAGAGTAAAATATGCCCTCTTCCAACCATCTAATCTTTTGTTCATTCTTTCTACCACTAAATCTCAAAAACACATTGTCCTGTGGTTCCTCCCAATGGTAATCCTAAATAAAGCAAAGGCAACTCATTAACAACACAACCTACCTCTAAAGCAAAATCTTTAACTAGCGAAGTACCAAGGAGAGCAGTCAAGACAACACTAGAAGAAGGTCCGGACGAGAAACTTTCAAGTAGGAGACTTGGTGTTCTGCAAAGTAGTGAGCACCACTCGGAAACCCACTGATAGGAAACTCGGCCCCAATTGGGAAGGCCCTTATAAAGTAATTGATGTGGGGGGCATAGGGGCATACAGACTACAAGATATGGATGGCAATGATTTAAATCGACCTTGAAATGTGTCGTATCTGAAGAGTTATTTTTACTAAGCTGAATCCTAAGCCCTAGTTCTCAAAATATTTCATACTAGCCTTGCGCTCAGTAGTTAGGGGCATGGCTTCGAGGGGAGTAAGACTCCACCCTTGGAGCACCGCCCCCGAAATATTTAACACGAACCTTACGCTCAGTCGTTAGGGTCATGACCCCGAGGGGAGTAAGACTCCACCCTTGGAGTATTGCCCTTGA
Organism: Ilex paraguariensis; assembly: GCA_963454935.2. NCBI lineage: Eukaryota > Viridiplantae > Streptophyta > Magnoliopsida > Aquifoliales > Aquifoliaceae > Ilex > Ilex paraguariensis. The sequence goes on along the minus strand of CAUOFW020001725.1, from coordinate 63,051 downwards.
AATATTTAACAGGAGCCTTGCACACGGTCTTTAGGGGCACGGCTCCGAGGGGAGTAAGACTTCACCCTTGGAACATCGCCCTTGATATATTTAACACAAGCCTTGCGCTCAGTCTTTAGGGGTATAGCCTCGAGGGGAGTAAGACCCCAAATACTTGTACATTTTCATGATTTTATGAACACCTGGAGTTCAATGAACAATTCAGCAAAATGAAGTGTTGTCAACGAAATAAAAGAAGATCATATTGAAAAGGAAATTTCATTAACAAAAAGAAAGGGGCTTTGCGTCCCCTAGAGAATACACAGGAGAATTTACAAAAAGCAAGACGACTAGGTATTTGCCGGATCCTCAGGGTTTTCTTCAACGTTTTTGTCACTTCTGAACCCACCACACCGTCTCAGAGGCTCTTTCCCAACTCCAAGTATTTTGTTAAGTTTTGTATCAGGCTCCCTAGGAAGAATGATGATGGAGCCGAGGAGAAAAACATCGTCGTCCTCACCTGAGGGGTAGGGGAAGGAAGCCAAGGGAGATCGTCGCTCTCACCGTTACTAAGTGTGATCAGTTTGTTCTGACCTTCAGTTCGCCCCACCCCTTAGGATGATCCTTCTAGGGCTAACCCAGATTGATGTTGCTCCTCGGGAACAACCCTTACTTCAAGTTCCAGGAGGTAACTGTGCATTGAGAACAGATCCAAGCTAGCTTCATCCCCGGCGGCATGCAAGGCCCCATCCTAGCCATGCTTGGAAATCTTCTTCTTGGCTTCTTCGAAGGCTGGAACCATCTGATCTTGGCTGGAAAAGTACAAAAAGTACACGTACTCAAATGCCTTCCGAGTCCTCTCAGACTTCTCTACCTCTAAGACCTCGAATTTGGCAGTTAAGGCGTTGATGATGGACTTAGCCTCAACCAACTGCACGTCGATATAATAGGCCTTGAGCTTGGCCTCCTCTATCCTTTTAGTGGCCTCAGCCTCGACATCCTTGGCCTTCTCAAGCTTGGTAGTAAAGGCCTCGGCCTTGTGGATCAGGTCGGCAATATGTTTGGTCTGGTCACCGACTGTCCTCTCTAATCCCCGGATGTGCTCGTGTTTGCCAGCTAGTTTATTCCGAGCATTCCTCACCGCTTGCTTATACTCCCAAACAGGATCAATGATGACCCCCATCTGTTGGTAGGCCTGAAAGGGAAGAAAGCAAGTCAGAAAAGGCCAAGTGATAAAGACAAGAGGAAAGAAGAACAATCGGCGCACTCACCATCATATTATTTTGGACAACACTTTGCAAAAGTTTGTTGTCCCCATAACCTCAATAAACGGCCATGTTGGCCTCTAATTGGAAACTCCCGGCGACCACGAAAGTGACGTCAGGAGATTTGATAATGGAGTCAAACTCCAACACTGGGTGCCCCCTCCCTGTCTATACTCGGGGAGGGGGCATTCGGCAAACGTGCTCAGAGCCGGGGTATCGTGCCAGTGCTTTACCCGGTGCTCGTCAGACACCTCGGGGTCTCGGCTATGACGGTCTCTTGGTTGATCGTCCGAGGGGGTCACTTGACACCTTGGTGGCTAGTCCCTCGGCGGGATCACGGAATCCCAAGGCTCCTATTGACATGACGGTAGTGGTGGCGGCTGTCAGCTTGGTGGAGGAGGCGGAGGTGGGACAATCGGGGCGGTGCCAGAAGGCCCATCAGTTCCTGAGAGCCTTGCCCTTATCACCGCTGTAGCAGCTTCCAAGGTGTCTGCGGTGATAGAAGGAAAATTGAAGATATCGTTCGGGGTTAGAGTGCGTTCAGAGTCTCGGTTAGGATCGGCTTCAAAGTTCCCTTCTTCTTATTCTTCCTCCTCAGAAGAACGAACCTCCTAGATTAAAGGATCGAATGGTGGGGGGACTTATGAGAATTTGGTGTCGGTCGGGTGGTAGCCGAGTAGTTTGTGTGCTGCTCGGGCGAAAGGGTCAGTTGGATTATGGGACCAAACCTTGATCAAGTCCTCGAACGCTACTTGGAACTTCAAAGGTTGAGCAGCGTTGGCTTGTATCAGTCTATAAAGAAAAACCAGCAATGAGGTCAAAAATAGAAAATAAAGGCCAAACTGTCTCAAAATATGTGCAGTACACACCTGAATCCCTCGGCACCTTGGGGAAGCATAATTCCTCATACTCGGGTCCATCTCCTTTCTCCCAACTGCCACCGAGCATGATCAGATCTTGAACATACCCCTTGTCCAAGTCCCACATATGGGTCACTAGGTACATGAAAGTGTCCCGAGCCTGAAGGTAGTACCTGCCACCGACGACTAATTTTAAGTCGTAACAAAATAGGATTTCGTCTACCCCCAGGTTTATCCCAAGCCGAGCATTTAGGGCAACTACGCCCATTATTACTCTATAAAAGTTTATGCCACACTGGAGGGGTAAGAGTCTCAGGTGCATCAACATCCTCAACAAGCGGGGATGGAGGGGAAATGTAACTCCCCATTCCATAATGTCCTTGGTGTAGAAGGGTATGAACTCTACACTCCCTATGTCTCTCCTATGAAATTCAGGATCAAAGAGGAAGGCAAAAACAGGCTCGGGGATGTGTTATTCATCCCTAAAGGCTTGGATATTGGATTCTTTGACCTCGGTCCCCCTCAACCTAGAGTTGTCCCTTGCCCTGACAAGTTCCCTAACTATCGTTCTGTGTATCCTGGCCATGGATATATGTTTTCAAAGAAAGGTAGAAGAAGAGGGATGAACAGATGAAGAGAAATTGGGGAAAGGAGGTACTTATAAGTGTTAGATCTTTAGAAGAAGTGCTCGAAAAAGAGAAAATAGGGTCTTGGGAAAAGAAAGGAGAACTAGGGAGTTGATTGCTAAGAGGAGATTTGAAGATTCAAAGTCTGTAAATAGCCAAGAGATCTCCTATTTATACCCTGCTAAAGGAGTGGGAATCGAAGAAAAGGGCGGCTCCAGACGTGTAAGTAACCGCCCCTATAAACTAGGCATGTTTAGTAAGGCTCCACTCTCCATGCACCACTTGTCTCACGCCGCAAAGAAAATGAAGGTTGGGGGGCAGTTGACGGGACTTTAGGCTATTCAGCAACCCCTAGATCGACACATGTAAAGATATAGCCGTTATGGAACTCAAAAGGTGTCGAAGGTGCCGCCAAGGAGTAATGGCTCAAAGGAGCCGAGTACACATACTGACACCAACATTTAAGAAGATTTGACAGCTCATTAATGGAGACTCAATTGAATATGACAGTGCCATTAATGAGCCCCTGTATCCTCGAGATCCAAACTAGCAGTCATGATTGCAAAACATTAATAACTATTGCGCCTAGCATATCTCCTTGGCACACCCTGAGGTACTGTTCCTTGAGAGTTCAATGCTTGGGAGTAGGCGTCAAGCGCCGATCAGAGGACTTAAATGACCGAGTGTATGGTCATAAGTGCTCGACATGTCCTGAGTAGTCACCCTATCACCCGAGTGAACTAGGCACGAAGATCTGAGTGGAGAACACTCATTACACATGGATAAGAGTTTAAGTCATTAAATGTTGAGATGAAACTTCAAGCCTTGACACTCATTACTAATCCAGGTAAAATACTCCCTAGAAAAATGAACAAAGGTACATGAGACTAAAGTGAAAAAGAGAGAAATACTGTGCTAAAGCCTCCAAACTTTTACTGACTTAAGCTTCAGAGGGGATAAGCCGACTATTCACCCGGCCCCTTTTTTGACCCCTTTGTTGTTTCAGGTTCATCATCGAGAGGATCGTTATCCTTATTTATTTCAGGAAATCTCTCGTGCAGCTTTCATGTACAAAATTTGTTGTTTCTCATAATAATACATGTTTTCATGTACAAGATTGCTTACAGGTCTAATAAAGATGGCAGGGCACCTAATGGCGATGGAATTGAATCGTTAAACCAATTATTGGAGAGGTCTCTGTTGTGGCAATAAAAAAGAAGCAATAAATATAGTGGAAAACAATAACTTAACTGATGTGGTTGCTATGTCAAGCACCACAAGAAATGCAAAAGTTTGATCAAAGGCTGGTCTTAGCAGATGTTATTCCTTATCACACATGCTGTATTCAATGAAAGTAGCACCTAGTTTTCTATATAGTAGTTGAAAAGGAATTGCTATTCTTTAGCACCGTTTGGAGTTTTCGCATATCCCAACTGATGTAACATGGGTGCTCGTGCAATCAAGATTCAGTGGTAACTCCTATACTATAGACCATACAATTTGAAACGGTGAGATAGGAAGGTTGGTTTATGGTGCAAGATAAACATATACACTAGAAAAATATAGTTGCTGAAGTTTACATCTTGTTGACACTTAGTTTCACTAATGGCCAAGGTTAGAGTTCATAGTCTTACCAATGCATGCGGATAGGGGTGGAAACAGTAAATTTTTTCTTGGTGGGCAATTTAATTACAAGATTTTTTTTTTCTTCCAATCGGAAAATTATATTTATTACATAAAAATTGATTAAACCCAAAAGGACCAAAAGTCTATAATGTACAAACAAAAAAAAGAGAATAAATATAATTTTTTTTATAAAAAGTATGCAATTGACTCCGATATGTTTGAAGGCAGTGTCTGATAATTTCATTATCAATATGATTGAAAAATATTTTTCCAGTAATAGAACAATAGAGACAGAGACTCGTAAAAAAATAAAGGCTTATTGTAAAGTACTTTTAAACAATTTCACTTCTACATAATAATATAGAACCAAAAAAACTCGAGAATATTTAGATCAAAGGTCCATTGAAAAAAGTCTCAAAATAACAAAACTAATTAAACTTGTTATTATAGAACAATCACCACTCATATTTTTAGAAAAATACTTTAAAGAGAGAAGTAATAGGGTGGGCACAATAAGTTATATATTTAAATACTGTTCAGAATATATATATAAAATTTTCAAAAGAAAGTTAAGGGTGGGCCCCTGGCCTGCATCCGCATAAGCAAATAGGGACTGTTTCCACTCTTTAGTTTGAGCAATCTTACCATTGCGCCAATGATTGCCCTCATGGATTCATTTAGCAAATTAAGAAAAACAATGTAGGTGCTAATTTTAAAACTTGCTTGTAGAATTGAGAAACTTTTTTCTTCAATTAGAGATACACTACTTGATCTTCTACAACCAAAAAATAAATCTTCTACGATACTTTTCTAGATGCAAATTCCTAATGTTTGAAAGAGATGCTCATGATTTATAGGCATTATGAATTTTCAAGCAATGCGTATGGAAGGAAACAATGGCTGGAGAAAAGGTGTCAGGCTAACTTACATGACTTCAATTCGCCAAGGCAAGGTGGCATGGGTCCTTCCAAATAGTTATCCGAGAGGTAACTGTAATATCCGAATAAGGTATATTTTTTCATTTACAAATAAAAGGTGAACAAATAATTGTCAAACGTGAATAAATTAGTAGGAGAGAATTCAGACTTTCTTATTTGGTTAGGGTGTCAGTTATGGAACGTGTTAATTCTAGGGGTGATTAAACCTAATTTAGATTGAGTAATGTTATTGAGACGTAATATACTGAAATGATTTGCGGACCTAATTCACTGTAGACCTCATCAAACATTTGAACTTGGTGTTGTTCTAATGATTTTTATGAAGTCACATCATTATGTCAGCAAATTAGGTCAGATTATTGTCGGTTTTGAGACTTTTAATAATCAATGTGTTAAAAATAAAAACAAAAGGAGAAAAGTTGTAGGTTCTCAAACTTTCGTAGGGAGAAGAAGATGGAATATCTAAAATTACAAAAACCTCCTCATTAGTTTTAAAAAACTTTATTTTGACCCTCTACTATTATAAATTTAATTTTAACTACCTTTTTACTTTGTAATTTGGAAGAATAGAATGTTGGAAAACTTATGGCACCCCTAAAAACAAAAAATCGGTTTTTCAAAGAAATTATACTTTGAGCCAAAAGTTTCAAAAATTATGATTTAGCCCCAGAGCATAAGAAATTTTTTTAAACTGCCCAAACTACTTCCATACCTATTATCTCATATTAAAAAGATTATTTATATATCAATTGGTAGAGAGTACAAAAATTAATATAAAATCACAAAATTAGAAAATTAGGAATATGAATTCATCATTACATATTATTTTGGATTACGTGGTGATTACATTGAGATTAGGACAGAGGGTTTTGAATTAAAATTTGGGAACTAAGGTGATTAATTTACTATTTTGTTTGAAAATATTTTCTATATTAAACATGTAGGTGCGTGTGTGTGTGGAAAATTTTCTATATTTTCTATGTTGATGTTTGGGGTTGGAATTAAATGTTGTACAATTATGAGTGATTGTTCATGTGAATTTTGGAAAATATGTGGGATGACTTTATGTCAATATTTAAATGCATTTTGGTGATAAAAGTGAGAATTTTGTGTATTGGGATAATAATGGTTTTGGGAGGTGTGTTAAAAGCATGTTTTTATGGGACGGAGACTGGTTTCCAGATCTACATGGTAATGAGATTGAAGGGATACTAGTGTGACTCGTATTTGGATGTGCATATAGTGGTCAGTCATCAGGCTAGTGAGGACAAGAGACAAGACCAATCATTAGACTAGTGATGATAAATGACAGGGCCAGTTAACATGAGATGAGGTCTAGCTATCAGGCTAAATGATAGCAAATGTATTTGAAATTGAGTGTGTGTGGGTATTTGAATTATAAATGTCTTTTCATTTATAAGGTTATTTGTGAAAATGAGTGGGTGTTTGAGTTATAAATGTCTTTTCATTTATAAAGTTAGTTGTGAACATAGAGTCATTTTGTTTAAATGATTATGTGAGAAGGGTTAAGGTACAATTGTTGTACTTATATATGTACCAAAGTTTATTTTCTTGTGTATAAATTGTAGAATTTATTTGCACACCTTTGTTAGAGGTGGTTGCTACTCATGTGTCATCGTGCTCATAAAAATATTTAATAATTTTCAGGTGAAGATCAGGGTGATGAGTAAGTCTTAAAACAAACAAAAGATTAGAGGACTTAAAGAATTGTCTTAAGTAGGTTCTCAGAAATAAGTGTCATTTATGGATTTGAGACACTGTATTTAATTATTTTGAGAGTGACGTTATTTAAATTTGAGTTTGTAAACCTTAGTGTTTGGTTGTAGAAATACTTGTGGTTATTAATAGCGCTGAAAGGTATTTAGTTTTCTCATTTGGTATTCATAAGGTATGTGTATATGATCATTTTATTATTTGTCTTTCACTACATTTTGCATTTAATATGCACAAAGGTTGATTGGTTGGTTAAGACCTTGGTGGCCGGTTCGTTACCCACCCTACGTAATCCAGGATAAGGACGCAACAGGTTTGGTAACAAACCTTATGTTTATGAATTACCAGAGGTTTAGGTTGAACTTGAATAATTCTGTAGGCTTTGATTGACTTTAGTCTAATGGATAGAGAATGATGTTTACTAGTTAATAGTATGGTTGGTGTAGCGAGTAAGACTAACTAGTTTATTTTGTATTTTGTACAAATAAGAAATGATTGAAATAAGGGAGTGTAGGTGTGCTGTAAGAAATGTGATTGACACTAATGAAATTTCAAGGTCTACAATTTTTTTTTTTGCCTCTTAAAAGTAGCAATGAGATTGACTGTGGAACCCGAATCACTAAAGATTGATTTGATTTTGGCGACTCTTATGGGTGTTCTAAGCTAGTGAATATTGTGTACCCATGGTGTAGGGTCTACATTGGAGAGCATCAGTTAGTATTTGATCGAGTGTTCTTAGACATTAGGGGTTTTGATGTGATATTAAGAATGGGCTAGTTAGTCACGCAGTATGCGATTGTTGGTTGTTCTGAAAAGAGTCATGTGGATTTAGTTTCGAGGGGACATGAATTATTTAATCCCCAATCTTAACTCCATAAGTGCAAGCTCAAAAACTAGTGAGGAAAGATTTTCAGTGGAAATTGCTAGCATTATTGATACATGAAACGAGGGTGTGTCTCTCGAAGAGATACCAATAGTTAAAAAAAAATCAAATATACTTCGAGAGTAGTTGTCTATGCTACCATTAGAGAGATGTAGAGTTTGCATTTTTTAGTATTTTCAGAGTACTTCACTTATATTTATTACTCTATATTACATGGTTTTTACTGAATTAGAGGAATTGGAAATTCTATTGAAATATTTATTAGACCAAGGATTTATTTAATCTAGTAATTCGTCATGGGGTTCTTTTCTGGTGCTTGTAAATAAAATGTTGGGATTGTGAAATTTTACATTGTTTACTACCAGCTGAAATTTCACATTGTTCTCAAATAAAGGAAGAACCTGAACATCATTTGAGCATTGCGCTATAGATTCTAGGAGGTGGGGGGGAGGGATGTGCAGAGTATTAGAAAAGAGGTGTAACATGGTAGCCAGATATATTTTGTAATTTGTGGTGAGGTTATGTTTATATTTTGTGTCAGTTAAAGGTACCAAAAGAGAATACATCGAAGAAAGACATTATAGATGCAACCTATAATCCTATGTGCATCCAGGGAGTTCGAAATTATATTGATATTGAGAAATTATTATTGGTTGAGTGGAAAGAAAATAGAGATTACTGAATTCGTACCCAATGCATTGTGCTTTGATAGATAAATACTTAATATTAGTGTCCTATGGATTTATCATAACTTCTTTCAATTCGTGAATGAAAATGGGAGTATATTATTATGAATTTTCTAAAAGAACTTTCAGGATATATATTAGGCATAAAAATCTATTTGGGTTATTATGGATTGATTGACAAAGTCTAGTCAGTTTTGATAATTAAACTTAAATATTCACTTGAAAGTATACTTAGAGTCATTTGATGAGAGTGTATGATTGTGTGGAATACCTTTATCTAATGTAATAGATAGAATTCAAAAATTTACCTTCAGATTTGGCCTAATTTGTAGCAAGTTATGGATAACACTTTGATAGGCTGCCTGGGCAAACTATTCATATATTGGCGTTATGCTTCGCGTTGGTGTACTAGCAATTCGAAGGTAGTTGGGATACTTATTTGTCTTTAATAGAGTTTATATAGTTAGAATTATCATAACAGTATTGGTATGACATCGAATAAGACACTTGATGATAAGATGTGTAGGATTCCGATGTATTGGAGTAATATAAAAGACAAAAATTCAAACTTGAGTTTGATATTTAAAATTATAGAGAAATATAAAGTGATTCAAGTAAGACTAAAGGTTGTTTAGTGCAGATAGAAAAGTTATGTGGACAATTGGATGACAGACTTAGAATTCTAGGAGGGCGATCATGTATTTCTAAAGGTTTCACTTTGGAAGAGGATTCTGAGATTTGGTAAAAAAAGAAGTTGAGTATAAGGTATATTGGTTCCTTTGAGATTCTATGTGTGTGTGTGTGGGATGATACAAGAACCGAAAGAAGTGGTAGTTTCTGCAATTTTTTTAGGGTGAAGATGATTGAATATTTAAAATTACAAAAACATCCCCTTTAGATTTAAAAAACTTTATTTTTACCCTCTACTATTATAAATTTAATTTTAACCATATTTTTACTTTATAAGTTGGAAGAATAGAATGTTGAAAAATTTATAACAGCCTTGGGAAAAAGAATTCATTTTTCAAAGAAATTATACATTGAACCCAGAAGTTTCAAAAATTATGATTTGATCCCAAAAATTTCTAAACTACCCAAACTACTTCCATACTCTATTATCCCATATTAAAAATAGTATTTATATATAGATGGTATATAAAGTATATATCAATTGGTAAAAAGTACAAAAAATTAAATATAAAATCACAAAATTACGAAGTTAGGATTATGGATTGATCATTCCATGTTATTTTGGATTAGGTGGTGATTACATTGAGATTAGGACAAAGGGTTTTGAATTGAAATGTGGGAACTAGGGTGATTAGTTTACTATTTCTTTGGAAAGATTTTTTATATTAAACTTGTGGGTGCATGTGTGTGAATATTTTATATATATGCTATATATGTTGATATTTGATGTTGGAATTAAATATTGTACAATTGTGAGTCATTATTAATGTGAATTTTGGACAACATGTGGGATGACTTTATGTCGTTATTTAAACGTGTTTTGGTGATTAAAGTGGGAATTTTGTGTGTTAGGAAAAACAATAGTTTTGGGAGTGATGTGTGTTAAAAGCATGATTTTATGAGATGGGAACGGGGTTACTCGATCTAAATGATAACGAGATTGAAAGGATACTAGTGTGACCGATATTTGGATGTGCGCAAACGAGCCAGTTATCAGGCTAGATAATGTTAGTCATTAGGCTAGTGATGACAAGTGACAAGATAGTTAACATGAGATGGGTCTAGCTATTGGGCTAAATGACAGCAAATGCATTTGAAATTGAGTGTGTGTAACTGTTTGGATTATAAATGTCTTTTCATTTATAAAGTTATTTGTGAAAATAAATGGGTGTTTGAGTTATAAATATATTTTCATTTATAAAGTTAGTTGTGAACATAGAATCATTTTGTTTAAATGATTATGTGAGAGGGGTTGGAGTACAATTTGTTGTACTTATGTATGTATAAAAATATATTTCTTATATATAAACTGTGAAATTTATTTTTACACCTCATTAGAGGTGGTTGCTACTCACGGGCTGTCGTGCTCATAAAAATATTTATCATTTTTTAGGTGAAGATCAGGGTGATAAGTAAGTCTTAAAACAGATAAGAGATTAGAGGACTTGAAGAATTTTCTTAAGTAGGTTCTTAGAAATAAGTGTCATTTATGGATTTGAGACACTGTATTTAATTATTTTGAGAGTGATGTTATTTAAATTTGAGTTTGTAAACCTTAGTGTTTGGTCATGGAAATACTTGTGGTTTATTAATAGAGTTCGAAGATATTTAGTTTACTCCTCTAATATTTATAATGTATGTGGATAGGATCACTTTATTATTTGTCTTTTACTGCATTTTGCATTTAATATGCACAAGGGTTGGTTAGTTAATGACTTGGTGGCCAATCCATTGCCCACCCTATGTGATCCAAGATGGAGGCGAGACAAGTTTGGTAATAGAGCTTAGGTTTATGAATTACCAGAGGATGAGGTTGAACTTGAATAATTCTATAAGTTTTGATTGACTTTAGTCTACGGGATAGAGAATGATGTTTACTAGTTAACAGTATGGTTGGTGTAGCAACTAAGACTAACCAGTTTGTTTTGTTATTTTGTACAAATAAGAAATGATCACAATAAGGGAGTGTAGGTGTGCTGTAATAAATGTGGCTGACACTAATGAAATTTCGGGGTCTACAATTTTTTTTTGTCTCTTAAAAGTAACAATGAGATTGACTGTGGAACCCGAATCACTAGAGATTGATTTGATTTTGGCGACTCCTATGGGTGTTTCGAGCTAGTGAATGTCGTGTATCCATGATGTAGGGTTTACATTGGGGAGTATCAGTTACTAGTTGATCGAGTATTCTTAGATATTAGGGGTTTTGATGTGATACTAAGAATGGCCTAGTTAGTCACGCAACATGCGACAATTGGTTGTTTTCAAAAGAGAGTCATGTGGATTTAGTCTCAAGGGGAGATTAATTATTTAATCTCCAGTCTTAACTCAAAAAGTGCAAGCTCGACGAAGTATAGTCAGTTTTGATAATTAAACTTAAATATTCACTTGAACGTATGCTCAGAATTATTTGACGAGAGTGTATAATTGTGTGGATTACTTTTATTTAGTGTAGTAGATAGAAGTCCAGATTTGGCCTAGTTTGCAATATATTATGGATAACACTTTGAAGGTCAGTGTAGTTTATCATTCTGAATTTGACAGGCAGCCTAGGCATACTATTCATACATTGGCGTTATCCTTCATGCTGGTGTACTAGAAATTCGAAGGTAGTTGGGATATTTATTTGTCTTCAATAGAGTTCTTATAGTTAGAATTGTCATAAAAGTGTTGGTATGACACCGAATAAGACACTTTATGGTAAAATGTGTAGGATTCTGATGTGTTGGAGTAAATATAATATTCAAACCTTAGTTGATATGTAAAATTATAGAGAAATATAAAGTGATTCAAGTAAATCTAAAGGTTGTTTAGTGCAGATAGAACAGTTATGCAGACAACTGGATGACAGACTTAGAGTTCTAGGAGGGCGATCATGTATTCCTAAAGGTTCCACCTTGGAAGAGGATTGTGAAATTTAGTTAAAAAAAAAAAAGAAATTGAGTTCAAGGTATATTGGACCCTTAGAGATTCTATGTGTGTGTGTGTGTAGGGGGGGTATGATACAAGAACATCGTTGTCGCGGGTGATGATGATGATGATGATGGTGGTGGTGGTGGTGGTGGTGTGATGGTGGTGTAATGGTGGGTGATTTTAATTCTCAAGGAACTGTCTACTAGAGACTAAGTTGTGCAAATAAATAATAATAAGAATCCCCTCAAGTAAATCATTGAATGACTTTCAGATCAAAGAGCTGTGACAGGTTTTCAAATGATTTAGGAATCAAGTCGTGCAGTTTGTTTTCACTCAGATCCCTGTGACCAAGAACTAGTTCAAATTACAATTAAAATGTTCACGCTCCACAAAAATAATAGTCTTGATCTTAAAAGAAAGTAGCCACATCAGCCAAAATATAACGATGAAAAGAAAGATCACAACTAAATGCAGTGCGCAATATCACAAATTTCTTGAAATCTGGCAAGTGACCGGACTTTGAACTTTTTTCTTTGAATTTGGTTTTCCACTTTTTAATTTCCTTGCCTTATTGATTGTACTCTAGATTTTGAGGTGCCTTGCTTTAGAAAGTGCATGAAAACCATGTAGGCTTTATCATGCAAAAGTATAAAAAGGTGGATCTTGTAATCTTTATTAGAGTTAACTGATCAGAGTAGGTAATACCTTCATCCCTATAGCTAGGGATGGAACCGGGGGCAGGGAGTAGGCCCCATCTCCATACTTGCTTCAAAAATATTCATACACCCCCGTTAACGGAGGAAAATTTTAATCCCCATTTCTATCCCGCAGGTAAATTTTGATCCTCGTTTCCGGCCCCTTCCCCAGCCACTGTCCCTGGTCCAAACGGAACAGATTTGGACAAATACCAATTTTTTCTTGGCCCATTATCATCCCCGCTTATACCAGGTATGTTACTCAATTGTACATTTGTTATAATATTAGTAAACTCTCAATCACAACCCCTTTGTCCACCCAAACCATTGGATTGCTCACATATAGACATTGCATTTATATACACAAATTTTTTTGCAAGTGGCACCAGTTACTAGGATGAGATAAAAAAATATCCTTAACCATATTCACCGGAGGTCTGACACAATTTGTACTTAGACTTTAGTTTGAGAAAAGAATGTCTATAAATTTCACATAAAAAATCAACTACGTCAAAAAGAAATGAATGAATTGAGACAAATGGTGTAGGTATCCTTACAGTGTTGTTAGATGAGTAAGATTTCCAATTTCCGCAGGTATTCGACCCTTAGATCATTTCTTGACAAATCACTGTAAAACAAAGCAGTGAAATCCTTCACAATAACTCAGCTACTGATAAATCAAAAAACAAAAGTAACAATACTGTAAGATGCCCATTCATTGACCATTTTTATTTTTATTTTAGTACAACTGCTAGTGCAAGATACTGATCATCTCCTTTTTAGCAATTTGGCTTTTAAGATACACTTATAAGTAATTGCCTTTCTATCTCCAATCTCTATCTTACCTACCATTCCATAACACTTTATTTTAGTAACTTGTTTAAAGCAAAAGAATAATTCCATCAAAATAGTAAAATTGTGTTTTATTACTATCTACAAAAGTCATTTCATGAATCTTAGTAGGAATAATATATATTTATATGTGCATATGTATATACTACCATATATGTGATTAACTTAAAGGAAGGGAGCAAGTTTAAAACAGAAAAATACAAAACAAAACAGTACTTGAAAAAAGTATTTCCAGATGGTACCTCAGTATTAAAGGTAAGATCGGCTAGGCATGGACCCTGTTAGTGGGTCCCACAGCAATAAGTGGTAAGTAATATGCCATTGTGGAAACCTCATAAAAAGGATATTGGAGGGCATCTCTGGATCCTTAGCATAGAGATAAAGTATGTTTTCACAATAAAGCAACCTGGAAACCCAACACAAGAAGTAAAATTCCAGGTGGGCGTGCACTGTCGCCCTGCCTTGTAATGGGCGAGGCCCAAAGGCTTAATTCATGTTATAAGTCTAGTAAAGAATCCAATTAGACAAGATCTAATGGGTACAGTTCAAGGAAGGTACACGCCCAGTCAAGCTCTTCAGGTTGTTGAAGAGCTACATTACCAAGGGAGTAAGCAAGGTCATTCAAGAGCCTCATCCACGCCTACTAGGAAAGGGTCAAACCCCACGTTATCCTTTAACCGAATGTTATGGGGAGCACCGCAACTGCCTCATTCATTGAGAAGAGGGCACCAGCTCCACCAGATTCGTCACTTAGTTACTTATAAATCGCCTCAATCTGTTAGGAGACAACTATAAATTGTAAGTCTCGTCAACACTTGGGGGGGCATCACACTCGGTTGAGCACATCTCTGTAACTTTCCCCTATCTCTTTCAGCTTGTAACTCCCTGCTCTACCCACACTCATTGAAGTAATAAAATAACTCGCGACCCTAGTCATTCAAAGTGGACGTAGGTCACGTTGATTGAACCATTATAAATCTTTGTCTCGACTGTGTTTTTATCTCTATCTATTTTACTACTGCATTTATTATTGTTCACTTGACAGGTGGTGTGTAAAGTCAATTTGTGCATCATCAGTTTGACACTGTTTGTGAAAACCACAGAATTTTCACATAATCACTTTCTTTGTTGTAACTGTGGCGATCACCACTAGATTCATGAATCAACCTGAGGATAATTCACCACGGGAGGAGGAGGTTGCTCCTCCACCAACCAATCTCGTTTCGAATGCACAGTAGATGCTGGAGACAATGTAGTAGCTTGTAACCCAGAACCAGCAAATCCTGCAACTAATGCTAGTTGGACAACAAGGAGCAACACAGCCTATAAGACCTCAAGTCAGAGAAGCTCCACGCCTTGGGCATCAAGGAACTCCCCACTTGGGCCCCCCATACAGGGGAGCCCCATGCTAGGACAATGAGGCACCTCCACCTCCTCCTCCAGCTCCTATTTCTTATGGTGGAGATCCTTATTTCTAAGAAGATGAGTGTGAGAACCAAAGGGAGCCATTTCCACAACGATTCCAAAGGGGATCCTAACCATTGGGATGAAAAAATCAAAGAAGTACAGAATCAGTTAGGCAACGTCTTCAATGCCATGAAGGCACAAGGACCTAAAATCGTCAATTACCTAGTAAGGCGAACCGACACACCCTTCATACTAAATGTGGCAAACTACCCACTTCCCCAAAAGTTTAAAATGTCATTTGTAGAAACTTTCGACGGTACAAAGGACTCACTTGATCACTTCGAAACCTACAAGACTTTAATGCAGCTGCACAACGTCCCCGACGAAATTATGTGTTGGGCATTCCCAACTACCTTGAAGGGATCAGCGTGACAATGGTTCCCCAAACTCACCCTGGCTTCCATAGGCTCCTTTGCCGAACTGAGCAGATCCTTTGTGGCACAGTTCATTGGTGGATGCCGCTAGTAAAAGTTTGCCACTCATCTGCTCAACGTAAAACAGGATCAAGACAAGAGTTTAAGGAGTTACCTCACTCGTTTTAACAAAGAGGTCCTCCACATTGAGGGGCCTGATAACAAGGTCACCATGACTGCTTTCTTGGGAGGCCTACGCTCATCTAACTTTTTCTTTTCAATGATGAAGCACCCACTAAAAAGCATGTCAGAATTGTGGGCAAAAGCTCAGAAATACATAAATGTCAAGGATGTCACCAAAGCCAAGTGAGGTGAGTCATCACCATCATCATCACCACCTGCGCCCGACTCTAAAAAAAGAAGCCACAAAGGCACAAACATCAACAAATTTTGTAACTGAGCTTACATCGCTTGAGAAGAGAGATTGTTAAGAAGACTTAGCGCTAGGCGCTAGGGATTAGTGCTAAGAAGCTCATCGCTAGGCGCTAAGCCCTAGGGCCCATCAGTGCACGCACCCAACTCCTCAAGTGGCCAGCCCCTCGAGCGCCCAGCACCTTGCCCAGCACCTTCAAGCACCTCCTCAAGAGCCCAGCCCTAGGCCCCAAAGTGCCCAGCTCCTTAACGCCCTCCTCATCTCTATCTGTTGGAATGAGCCTCCGACTTGGTGACCCTCCCATGGGCTAACCCTCAATTTCTGCCTCTGTTCTCATGCGGACAGCCTCATAGACAGTGTATCTCTAGCTAAGCGGCTCTCTCACGGGTCGCCAAAAACTTGGCCTATCTCTGCTCTGCTCTCAAGCAAGTAACCTATATCTACAGTTGAGCGGCTCTCTCGTGGATCACCAAAAATTTGGCCTATCTCTGTTCTGCTCTTAAGCAGGTAACCTATACCTCCAGCTTAGGGGCTCTCTCATAGGTCGCCAAAAACTCAATCTGAAGAGGTGTAGCTCTCTCACGAATAATCCTCAAACTCTGTTTTTGCTCTCGTGCAAACAGTCTGCTTCTTTCTCCAGGTAATCATGTTAGACATTTTGATGTTTGAAATAACATTGTTTTTGCCATCTCTAGGCTAGCTCTTGAAATTCAGGTCGTCTGTAACCCGAGAGACTACATTAAATTGAATGTCAACAATCGGGCCTCATCCTTTTTGTGTCCATCCAGCACTGTAGCCTCGTTGCCGCAGCACTCTCGCTCTTAACACCTAGCGCAAACAAGCCCTACCTGCACTTGTCCCCAAACAGCACTCCTCCATCGCAATCAGCAAAGTGACCAGCACTATGGTAGCCCCTCAAGCAGCACCCAGCGCCATGGGCACCCCTCTAGAAGCGCCCAGTGTCATGGGCGCCTCTCCAGCAGGGTCCAACACCACAGGCACCACTTCATCCCATCGCCAGATAGGCCTCGCCCAGCACCAAAGGCGCCTCGTCAGCGCCCATCACCCAAGGCGCCTCAACATTGGCGCCCATCACCCAAGGTGCCTCCAACGTCGACTGCTCCTCTTGTTTCACAGAGTTCGCGTAAATCCAAATGGGAAGTAAAATAAGGGGAATATATAGCTGGAGATGTCTTACAGAGTTAAAATATATCAGGAAGGAAGAAGGAGCCTTAGTATGTGATTTAATAAATCGTTTAGTCGAAGCTTAACATGGACGTTGCTGGATTCATCTCAGATTGCTAGAAAATTGATTGCCTTGACATTGACTTTGGTTCCATAGTCAAGAGGAGTCTTCATCAACCAGTATTCAGGTTCAACTAAATGCTCTCTTTTCCAAGTTTCATTGGTCACAGGGCATTGAAGAGCAAATGATGAGCCAATCACAATGGCCCAACTCATGTTGTAAGTCCAGTAAAGAATCCAACTAGACAAGATCCAATGGGTCTAGCCCAAAAGAGGTCCACGCC
This sequence comes from Ilex paraguariensis, assembly GCA_963454935.2. Classification (NCBI taxonomy): domain Eukaryota; kingdom Viridiplantae; phylum Streptophyta; class Magnoliopsida; order Aquifoliales; family Aquifoliaceae; genus Ilex; species Ilex paraguariensis. The sequence continues at coordinate 45,522 of CAUOFW020001725.1, read as the reverse complement.
CAGTCAAACTCATCAGGTTGTCGAAGAGCAACATCACCAAGGAAGTAAGTAGGGTCATCCAAGAGCCTTATCCACGCCGCCTTGGATAGAGTTAAACCCCAAGCCATCTTTTGATCGAATCTTATGGGGAGCACTGCAACAGCCTCATCCGTTGAGAAGGGGGTGCCAGCTTTACCAGATTAACTACTTAGTTACTAATAAGTCGCCTCAATTTGTTAAGAGGTGACTATAAATTGTAAGTCCCGCCAACACTTGGAGGACATCACACTCAGTCGAGCACATCTCTGTAACTCTCCCCTATCTCTCTCAACTTGTAACTCCCTGCTCTACCCACACTCTTCAAAGTAATAAAAAAACTCGGCAAGCCAAGCCATTAAAAGTGGAAGAAGGTCACGTTGACTGAACCACTACAAATCTTTGTCTTGCCTGTATTTCTATCTCTCTCTACTTTACTACTGCATTTATTATTGTTCGACAAGTGATATATAAAGTCAATTTGTTCATCATCACCTTCTATGCACATTGTGCCTGGAAATGGGTTCGCATTAAGGACACAGTTGAGTAAGGCCAAGAAAGGCTTTACATTCCTATAGAATGGAAGTACCCAACAACCACTGACAGCCTGAATAGTGGAAGATTTGCTTCTAAGTATTTACGGATGCATTAAAACTTGCAAAAAGACAATTCCCCTGTAAATATCATCATGCATGAGGAGCATTTTCATATAAACTACTTGGATGTTGATCTGCTCAATTCCAAACCTAATCACTACCAGCAACTTCAATCTTCCACCCTAAAAATTAGTGGGTATCACCCAAATGTCAATGGAACCTTTTAAAATCCCCACCAGTGGGTTCAATGAACTAGATGGCGGATGTTCCAAACATGCGATTTAAGAGTACCAATACGTGTTGCGCTATTGCGCTATTTTCACGTAGTGTCATATTGAATCTTGTCCTTTTCAAATTTTGTGTTATTTTCAATATTAGTCCCACTAAAAAATTATTTAATTCTAAAAAAATCATATAATTTGGGTAAAGAAAATAGAAAAATACAAAAAAATACTTGCAATACCAATTAAACAGTTATTTTTGTCTAATATGAACTTGACCCATTAATTATCCATACTAATTAGTTGATTTCGTATAGTATTGAATCCTTCCATGTCTAAGGAAGTGAAAGAACACACATCGTCACCTAAATTACAAGACCAATTGGGAGATTGAAGAGTTGGGAATCATTGGAGTTAAGAGAGATCTTACATTTCTGTCACTCTGCAAATCGTGTGGTTCTTAAGGCTATAGTTGCATATAATTTCATTTTTGAGCTTGACACCGCAGTCAACGGCGGAGAAGTTACGGTCAAGTTCCCAAAAAGGAGTCTTCAAACGTTGAAATAGAGCGTTCACAGCATCCACTGCAAGCAAATACAAAGAATTGAAGCAAAAATTTTGATGTGTTATAGACTATCTCCAAAATACTAGGGTAAATTATATTTTACCCTCTTGAATTATTACCTTTATTTTATTTTGTACTTTCAACTATAAAATTTCTTACATTACTTTTAAAGTATCAATTTTATTTCATATCACTTCAATTGATAATCAATGTCACTTTGTTTACGGTAAATGCACATGTGAGTGATCTACACTGTCAATAAATAATTATCTATTGCACATGTACAAATCATAATTCAAGCAATATGTCTATTCATGACTTTGTCCTTACTAAACTCCAAATATTTTTCCTTTGGTCAATCTTCTTTTTCTTCTTAACAATCATTTAATTTCAAAAGAGGTAAAATAAAGTGATACTAGACACTTGATAGGAAGCTCTTTAGAATTCCCCTCCCTCATTTGATAGATTTTCAAGTTTACCGTTATTTATTAAAATGATATAAAACAAAATTGGTATTTTTATGGTGTAATGTGAAAAAATTTATAGTTAAAGGTACAAAGTAAAATAAGAGTAATAGTTCAGGGTAAAGTATAATTTACCCGAAATACGCAAAAAAAATAAAACGTTTGATTTGGTGTAAACCTCTCTCATGGAGAAACTCAAACCGAATTTAAATGATAACAAACTCAAATTTAAAGGAGGATATATCTTTAAAGAAGAATGAAATCTAATAATTGGTAAAAAGGGTAAAGATTTGATCCTCTCTTTATTTGGTATGATTTTGAATATAGCATTGGAGAAGATTTTAAGGGTTTTTTTACCCAAATTTAAATGAGCAATACTATTCGGACCTAATTCACTATAACCTTTGAATTGACTCCGGGCTCCATAAAATATTAGAATTTGGTATTGATCCAATAATTCCACTAAAACCACATCATTATGTCAGAAAATTAAGTCAAATTTTTAAGTTCAAATAACATTACTCTATTAATAACTAAACCCAAGCCATATTTTTTGTTTTTTCACTATCTCATCTCATACATATAATATATATATATATATATATATATATATATATATATATATATATATATATTGTGTGTGTGTGTGGGGGGGTTTTTTAGTATAGATTTTTCAAGTGAAATACAAAATATTTTTCAACGTAATTTTATGTTTTATTTGATGTGAGAATTTTAGATATATATTATTGTGTTTGTATCGCTATCAAGATCAATAATTTTGTATATATTGATAATGCATAAAATCATAGAAAGCGTCATCATCTTCGGGTTCTTCACGCAAGTCTTTGTAAGAATAGCTGAGCTGAAGCTGATGTTTTCATCATATTTAGTGATTTTTCAGTAGGTAGTTTAATAGCGTGGGAATAGGTATCTGTGGGGGTGCAAATAGGCCGACACTTTGAAGAAACTTAGGTAATATTCAAACATGGGTTAGTTACACTTTGCCCCTTAAACTATAGCCTTTATATCACTTTGCCCCTTGAGATATTGAATTTCTCACACGGCCTTTTCAACTAATTGGATTGGCTTCACAACGGCAAAAATATAAATGTAAGTTATCGCTTAAACAAAAATATTAAAATTTTTGGGCAAAATAAAATAAAATCACATAGTTCATGATGTAAAATTAATAACCAAAATTGAAAGTAGAGAAACATAATAGTTGAGGGCACAAGTAACACAAACCTAACAGTTTAAAAGGATAAACCGTAATTAACCCTTTAAACAAAATAGATGAATTTTGTGACATAAGAAAATAAAATCATTGCATTAATCAATTCAAATTGTCATTTTTTATTTTTGCACCAAAACAACACAAATTAAAAAATTTGCAGACTAAAATTACAAAATTCAAATAATGAGAAATAAGTATCATAGGTCGCACATTTGAGGCCGCATCCAAATTGAATCCGAGCCCTAAAATACTAAATTGCCCATCTTTAAATGTTTGAACTCTGAGTTACGTTAATCCGGTTGAAATTCAAACTTAATTCGGATTTAATTTTCTAGTAAAAAAATTGAGTCAATTTGAGTTTGAATTTTAGGCCTGAAACTTGATAACTCAAGTATTGCCCAAATTTAGATTGGTTGGAATTTTTTATCCAAACTCAACCCAATTAGTGAATATCCATCTCCTACTTTTGAATTTTTTGGGTTAGGTTTGAGTTGATCCGACCGAGTTGCACTACTAAGTCCAAATATTAGAATTTGAAAAAAAGGTTGGTGGTCAATATTTAAACATAGTAGGATATATGATCAACGTGTAGCTGAAGACAAAAAAAAGATCGCATAATATGGGGCCATGGACCTCGCACCTCTCTCTCCTGACGTATAAGGGTACGTAGTCTATCTAAATTCAATTCGAATCCAATTTGACCACCGGATTGGTGGTCCAGTGGTCTGCAGTGACCCATTTCTTTGACTCCCACAAGGTTAGCAAACACGGTTCAATTCACGGAGATACCCACTGCTACCTTTGGTAGCTCTGTGGTTCCGGTATTAGGCAATGGCTTGAATTGGCCTTTGGGAGCACTTGCGGTTTCCTGCTGTCTAGACCCCACTGGTGGACTTCCCTCATGAGTTCAAGTTGCTATAGTCACCCCAAAGAGGGGTTCTACCCAAGTTGCCCCTCAAACATTTTTTCTATTCTAAAAAAAAAAAACACTAAATCCACTTCAAAATATTTATTACTTTAGTAGAAATTTCAAGTACTCGGCTTGGGCCTCAGAAAAATTGACCTTAATCAACGTAGTACTGGAGTTGGGGTCTCAAGTTTTTGAGAGCACCTTAAAATCAAACTCAAATCAAATTTAATTTCAACTCGTATTGAAACCAAATTTCAAATCAAAAGTTGAACTCGAGAATTGAATCCTAATTTGAAACAAATTTTAGTCTGCGTAGTGTTATCAGCGTAAAACTTAATTTAAAAATTTAAGAACATGCACAATTTAGGTTGAAGTCTGAGTTTCGATTAAACCGAAACTAAAGCCTTAATAACTTGTGTTGAGTTCAAATTGAGCTCCCAACCCACCTAATCCAACTTGAGTCACTCTTGTTCTCTCAAGGAAAGAAAATACAAGATTAAATAATTAGTGTTGGTGTTATGCATCATTAATATATGTACTACAAAACTCAGAGCCAATTTACCAAATAAAAACTTTCTAATAAATGTAGCAGACAACTCTTTAGTACCCTCTTCTTGGGGAAGATGTGATTTTGTGGAGCCACCACCGGTTGATCCGCAATTCATTGCCACAAGCTACCACAGAGAAACTAACAACTTGTACAACACCCGATATATTCTCTCTCTCTCTCTCTCGGACTTCTTGCCTCTGTGCTTAGCTTTACTGGTGTTCTTCCAAATCTGTGCATCTGGGTGTCCAATTTATAAAGGGGCAAGTTAAACTTACACATCTCAACTATTACCATGTTTTCAATTTGTCCCAATGGGTATCATGTAGTGAGTTGGGAGTTGGTATACTTGTCCTGAATGGCCAGAGACAGGTCAGTCTGACTAAGATATAATGTGTTAAGTTGAACTGTGATTTATGGTGTCATCAACTATTCAACTAGAATCAGAAAGCCATTTTGTTTAGAATTATCATAAATTATATTAACATCCTTCGAGATTTATAAAATAAAAAACTTTTTTTTTTTTTTTTTGGTGATTTTGAACATTTTAAGTAAGACCCATGTAAAATGCGGCGGACAAACCCATGGCCCGATTGATTATTGGACTACGAGAGTGGGCTGTGGGTTGTGAGCCATTTGGAAAGGCCACATGGAACTAGGATATTATCATTTTTTTATTTAGTAATTATAACTCATACTTGAAGGTACGATGCAATATAAAATTTAATTATTTAAAAAATTAATATCACTATATTATTAAACAATAATTTTTTTCTTCCCTTTTTTTTAATTAAATGGATATCACTATATCACTATATATCATTAAATGCAATACAAACAAAATAAAAAAGTCAACATCATACACAGCGATCAAAGTGGTGAGATAACTTTAAACTGGACCTTGGTTAACTTTAAAACAAAAGAAAAAAGCAAAAGCAAAACATGAGGACGTTGGCCGTCAATTGGAACTCAGTGCAAGTTCTCCGGCTTCTTGTCCTGTAAGTCTGTCTTGTACGTGAATAATTTTTATACACAAAAATTAATAAAATATATTAATTATATATATATTTAAATTAAATATTATCTCAAATTTATAAAATTTAATTTTTTATTACTCATATTCTATTATAAGATTATAAAAATTTTATATGTTCCCAAAATTCTTTGTTGTCCTATATTTTTAAAATTTTGTGATTGAAGTTTTTAAAGATTTTTTGAACATTTTATTAAAAATATAATGATGCGCATTTTTTTAAGAGTAATGTAGTTAATCAAAAAGTTAATTTTTATACATAGAGAATAAATAATTAAAAGAGATGTTATAGTTATTTTGGAGATTTAAATACATAAGGATGTGATAGTAATTTAGATATTTAATTATGAAATGATAGAATAATCTTTACAATCTTTTATAAGGGAAAAAAGATATTCAAAAGTTTTACATTTAAAGTACTTTTATTAGTAGTATATCGATTATGTCTCTTTTTGATGGGTTTGATTTTATCTCATTTATCTTCTTTTATTGTAAACAAGGGTAGAGTTTTTTCGTGATTTGAATCTAAGTTTCAGGCTTGATCTTCATATGAATTGTGGCTTTGTCCCCATAGGATATAGTTCAAGTTCAACCGACATCCTTAGTCTTAGGGGTTCAACTTGGGTTGGGTAACCCGATTTCAACCCGAGCCCAACCCAAAAAAATTAGGATTTGAGTAAGAATTTTTAATATTTGAGTTGAACTTGGGTAAAAAAAACTCCAACCCGAATTCAATTTGGGTTGGACTCGGGTTAAGACATCGTGAACCCGAGTTCAACCCGAACCTGACAAATTAAAAAAAAAATTATATTATATATATATAAAGATTAGTACTGGTTTTTCATTTTTGGTCTATCGTTCTCTGTCTCTCTCGTTCTCTTTGCGATTCTTGTTCTTTCAGTCTCTCTTGTTAAAAACTTGGTTGAAGTTATTGGTTGTTAATTTAAGTGAATATTATGTAATATATGTATTAGGTTTAGAACAACAAGTCTATTTTTGGTTCTATCCGAATTGAACCCGTAAAGTAACCCGAATTCAATCCGACCCCACCCGAATTAAACTCGAGCAGTGCTCGGGTTGAGTTCTCCAACCCGAGGTAGGATTAGGGTTAAAGATTATATACCTAGGATTGAGTTAGAATTGATTATCCATCCGAGTTGCACTCCTACTTAGTCTTTAAAGCTCACTTAATGGCCTGTACATTAACATAGGTGGACTTTTGTTTGGGAGTGTTTAATAAAGTCACTTACCATGACCCAAAAAATAAAATAAAATAAAGGCAGTTTCAAGTCACTTAAACTAGGATCTGATTACGGAGGCCATACATCTATAATATAAAATAAGATATTCGTTTAGAAAATAAATTTTGTAGTATCACGATGTAATTGGTCTTAGTTTTTTGTCTTGTTCTTTAAGCTTAAATTGGGATGACAATATTTGAAAGAACACTAGAAACAGGTCATAACATGTGTGATATTATCATTGTTGTTACAATATTGATCAGGATTGATTATTAACTTCACGACCTATTACCCATACCATGGAACAGAGAACTTTGAAATTCACAACCATGGCAAGTGCCAAATTCAGAGGATCATGACCAAACTCATTAAGTATACCTTAATTTTGTCTAAGTTTCCATTACTATGGTCTCTCATTTTGGAGATAAGAAAAACATTTTATTAATTAATTATTCATAACCCATGCTTGAAGGCACGATGTAACATAAAATTAGAGCATCTAAAAAATCGATTCTACTATATTAAATAACAATTTTTTTCCATTCATTTCTTTGATTATATCGTTTAAAATATATTTTTATCTATTATTTTCTTTAAAAATATCGACAAAATTTTTTTAACATACATATACTATCGTGTATGGATAATATCTGAAATAAAAATTATTTTAAACTATAAATTAATCAAATATTAAATGATTGAACATATGATATAAATGAGTGATGTGATATTTTAGGAGGAAAAAATATGTAGGGGATAAAAATTTAAGTTGATAAGTGTTTTATTAAATAGGTGTTTGACACATAGAATTTAAATTCAACATGCTGAAAATTTTCAACTTAGCAACAATGTGACAGAAAAATTTAAAAATTATAAGTAACTATAAATTTGTTGAAGAGTTTCACATAGACAGTATGATGAGAAATAAATTTTATTTGTGCTCGAATTACAATTCATTACTCATGTAGAATCAATAGAGAAGGATTTGTAAAAAAAAAATTTTGAAACCCCTCTTCCAATATTTTCGTTAATATTGTCGAAATTTGTCGGCACGTTCACAACCTAAGAGATCGGGTAAGAACCAAAAATCCAAGGGAAAACTTGACGCAGGAGAACTTGCACATCAAAACTTTTTTTTGTTCATTTGAGTAAGAACCTAAAATCACTTTTTTCTTCTGTTTATTTGGTTTTGTAAATTAACACTGTTTTGACTATAACTTTTGATCCGTTTAGAATTACACGGCCCATAATATATCAAAGCGAAGCTTACGAGGAGCCCTACAAGTCCAAAAAAGCCCTAAAAACTTGTGTTTGGGCCTTCCGAAGTTTTTCTAGTTTTGGGTTTATTTAGATTATTTCGTAATTTAATTATTCCTTGCGTAATTAGGGTTTTCAGCTTATTGTTTAGTATTTAAAGGATGTTTTCATGTGTTTTAAGGTTAACTCTTATTATTATGATTTTATAAACATTGTGGCTGCTTAGTCAATTTATCCAACTTTGTGAATTCATGTGATTGCAAAGTTACATAGATTGAATTCATGTGATTGTTTATATTCGTTAATAGTCTTTTGCTATGTCAATTGGTATCAGAGCTTCAACATCTTCCGAGGGTGAGGTCGTATCAACTTCAATGACTGGTGGTTGTGGTTATCGTGAGTAGGTTTCGAACGAGGAAATCCCACACCGTGATCATAGCACTCATGATGTGATGACTGAGGATTTGCAGAGGCAAGTTTCGAAAACCCATATCACAATCATGCTCAATTCTGAGAGCACCGTGGTCGGGAGGATCGTTATGAAGACCTCAGTTTCAAAGTAGATCTACCCAAGTTTTCTGGTACGTTACAGGTTGAGGGATTCATCGATTGGTTGAATGAAGTAGAACGTATTTTTTATTATAAGGAAGTCCCAGATCGTGTCAAAGTGAAAATGGTCTCTATCAAACTCAAAGACAAAGCATCTGTATGGTGGGAACAGTTGAGGCGATCACGAGAAAGACGAGGCAAAGCCAAGATTACTAATTGGGATAGGATGAAGAAGAAGATGAAGCGTCACTTCCTTCCTTTCGGCTACACTCAAACCTTGTTTCAACGACTTTATTCGTTGAGGCAAGGCACGAGATCGATTGATGATGACACGGAGGAGTTCTATCAATTGATAGCCCGAAATGATTTGTCTGAGACAAAAGAGTATATGGTGGCGCAGTATTTAGGGGGATTACGACAGCCCTTGCATGATGTCCTTCTCGCTATGGACCATTTTTGAAGCATACCAGCGTGCGATTGCTTTGGAAAAACATCAGAATAGGAAGCCAGTGATCGAAAGCGATTAGTGATCAGAAGCGATAAAAAACAATCGGCCAATTCGCCCTCAAGAATCCCGTTCTGTCCAGCAGTAACCGCAAGGTAATTCTAACTCTAACATTAAATGTTTCAAATGTGGTGAACAAGAACATAGAGCGATTGAGTGCAAGAAGCCTACCAGTCAAAAGGGCACAAATCTCCTGATTAAGGAAGACGTGGTAGACGAAACTGAGGTTAGAGACCCTGTGTATGACAATGATGAAGATGGAGATGTGTTGTATAAAGATGACCATTAGACTCTGGTCGTTCACAAGAGTCTACTGACTCCCAAGAGCAATTCAGGGGACGATTGGTTGAGAACCAATATTTTCCAAGCGACTTGCACAATTGCAGATAAAGTCTGCAAGATGATCATTGATAGTGTCAGTTGTGAGAACGTAGTGTTTGAAGAAGCTCTCCAAAAACTACAGTTGAAGACAGATCGTCATCCCAAGCCATACAAATTGTTGTGGCTGAATAAAGGCAGTGAGGTAAAAGTAAATAGGCAATGCTTAGTGTCATTTTTGATCAGTAGGAAATATTTTGATAACACTTGGTGCAATCGTAGTGGTGTTCATGATGGACGGAAAAATACATATTTCCTTAGCATCAAAGGGAAGAATATTGTATTGATGCCTCGTCTGGAAAGAACCACTCTTACCCCGGTAGCCAATAATACTAACCTGCTTTCTATGTCCAGGTTTTTAGTTGAGATTGAGCATGGAGACGTGGTCTATGCTCTACTGCCTTGTGGGAATAGTACATCAGAAGTGGACCCAGATTTACCAACAGAGGTGTAGCAGCTGCTAGTAGAGTTTTCTGACCTGATGTCAGAGGATCTTCCTCCTGGGCTACCGCCTATGGGGGACATTCAACATCAGATCGACCTAGTTTTAGGGTTGAGTTTGCCTATTCGATTTGCCTATCGCCTCAGTCCTAACGAATCTGAAGAGTTGTAGCGATAAGTGGTAGAGTTGTTGGAGAGGGGCTACATCCATAAGAGAATGAGCCTATTTGCAGTCCCTGCCCTGTTGGTGCCGAAGAAATATGGCTTTCAGCATATGTGTGTTGACAGTAGAGCAATCAATAGGATTATAGTGAAATACATGTTTCCAATTCCCCGCCTGGATGATATGTTAGACTAGTTATCCGGTTATAAGATTTTCTCAAAAATTGACCTTAAAAGTGGATATCACCAGTTCAGAATAAGGCCTGAAGATGAGTGGAAGACAGTGTTTAAGATGCAACATGGGTTTTATGAGTGGATAGTCATGCCTTTTGGGCTGTCCAATTTGCCCAGTACATTTGTGAGATTATGCATTAGGTTTTACGACCTTTTATGGGGACATTCATTGTAGTTTATTTCAACGATATTCTCATTTATAGCCCGACATGGGTGTCACACTTTGAGCACCTCTGTGCTGTTTTTGATATGCTGAGGACGGAGCGCCTATTTGTTAATCAGAAGAAGTGTTGTTTCTTCACTACCTCTATAACCTTTCTTGGTTTTGTTTTGTCTATTGATTGTATTCATGCAAATCAGTCAAAGATAGATGTAGTCTTGGAGTGGCCCAAACCAAAGACCTTGCACGATGTCAGAAGTTTCCATGGATTGGCATCCTTCTACCGTCGGTTCATCAAAAACTTCAGCACCCTGATTGCCCCTATCACAGAGTGCCTCAAGGGACATGATTTCCGGTGGTTTGAGGAGGTAGAGGCCAATTTTCAACTGGTCAAGCATAAGATGACAGCGGCACCAGTTTTGGCATTTCCTAATTTTGAAAAAGTGTTTGAGGTAAATAGTGATGCATATGGGGTTGGCATTGGTGGTGTTTTGAGTCAGGAGGGGAGCCCCATAGCCTTTTTAGTGAGAAGCTATCGAGAGCAAAGAAGAATTACTCCATCTTTGATCTGGAGTTTTATGCTATAATTCAGTCTCTGAAGCATTGGCATCACTACCTAATACAGAGGGAGTTCATTCTTATCACTGATCATGAGGCCTTGAAGTATATCAATGGCCAACAAAGGCTGAGTAGACGACATGCCAAATGGGTGGCGTACTTGCAGGAATTCATGTTTGTGCTGAGGCACCAAGTAGAGAGTCTGAATCGTGTTGTTGATGCACTGAGCCGGCGTACGTTACTCCTTACCACCATGAGCACCAAAGTTGCAGGATTTGAGGCTTTCACTGATATATATGCAGCAGATCCTTCCTTCGGGAGGATGATTCAAGAGGTAACTAATGGTCAACGTCGTGATTTTATTTTGCATAATGGTTATCTGTTTTGTGGATTACATTTGTGAATCCCAGATTGTTCACTAAGGCAACAAATTATTAGTGAACTTCATAACGAGGGTCACTTTGGGTGAGATAAGACATTGGCCCTGATCTCTTTTGACTATTATTGGCCCAAATTGGCCAGTGACATGGCTCATTATGTGGAGCGTTTTTATGTGTGTCAGCGGTCCAAGGGAGTTCTCACTAATGGGGGCTTGTACACTCCTTTACCTGTTCTTGAGGCCCTTTGGTTCGATGTCAATATGAACTTTGTGTTGGGCTTACCACATACCCAATCAGCCTTGGATTCTATTTTAGTTGTAGTTGACAGGTTTTCCAAGATGGCCCACTTTGTTTCTTGTAGGAAAAAAATGGATGTTGTCCGGATTGCCCATCTCTATTTTCAGGGAGGTTGTGCATTTACATGGTGTTCCTCGATCAATCAATTCAGATAGTGACACCAAGTTCATGAGTCATTTCTGGAGGAGTTTATGGGAGAAATTGGGGACAAAGTTGAATTTTAGTAGTGCCTACCACCTCCAAACGGATGGTCAGATCGAGGTGGTGAACCGGAGTTTGGGCAACCTTTTGAGGTGTTTGGCAGGAACTAAACCAAATCAGTGGGATTTGGCGTTACCTCAAACAGAATTTAACTATAACAGATCAAAGAATAGAACCACAAGAATGAGTCCATTTGAGGTTATTTATGGTCAGAATCCATCCGAGGTGCTGGACTTAGCCCTTATTCCACATGTAGGTTGTTTGAGTCCTAAGGCAGATGAGATGACAGAACATCTTCGGGGCATCCATGAGTAGGTGAAACTGGTCATTCATGAGAGCAATGCCAAGTACAAGGTTCGGGCTGACAGTCATCGTCATTAGGTAATTTTTGATGTTGGTGATTTTGTTTGGGTGGTATTAACTCGTGATTGTTTTCCCGTTGGAGAGTATAATAAGCTTAAGGAGTAAAAGATTGGACCCTGTGAGATACTGAAAAAGATCAATGATAACGCCTACAAGCTGCACCTCTCCAGTCATTTGAGGACTTATGATGTCTTTAATGTGAAACACCTGAGTCCTTATTTTGTGGATTCTGATGATGCTACTGTGAACTCGAGGGTGAGTTCCTTCCAACCTGGGGCGACTGATGCAAGAGGATCCGAATCAGATGATGTTGAGTTATCAGATGGCACGTTGATGTTGCTGAGGTACCTTGAGTTAGCAGATCAACGCAAAGAAGGGAGACCTCGTTGAAGTCCAAGAAGGGTTGACACTGTTTGACCATAACTTTTGATCTATTTGCAGTTACGGGCCCATAATATATCAAATCAAAGCTTACGACGAGCCCTACAAGACTTATTGCCTTTGACAACGATGGACATCATTTAAAGCCCAAAAGGGCCTGAAAAACTAGTGGTTGGGCCTTCCGAAGTTTTTCCAATTTTGGGTTTATTTGGATTTTTTCATAATTTAATTATTCCTTGCATAATTAGGGTTTACAACTTATTGTTTAGTATTCAAAGGATGTTTTCATGTGTTTTAGGGTTAACTCTTATTATTCTGATTTTATAAACATTGTGGTTGCTTAGTCAATTTATCCAATTTTGTGAATTCATATGATTGCAAAGTTACATAGATTCAATTCCTGTGATTGTGTAACGCCCTAAAATCTACCTTGGACAACATTACAATTTAAATTCATTCACATCATGAGAGCAATTAATAAAATTCATCAATAAAAAATTTCATTCACCAAATGTAATATTTACAACATCATTCCAAAAAGAATATGCCAACACATGGCTATCATATCCCAGAAGAATATGATCAACTATGATAATTACATTCCAAAAGAATCACATTTAAACTTGCAACGAAATAACAAAAGATTAGTCTTCACATAATCTCAAAAGAAATTTTCTAGTCTAGCACCTAGGAGAGTATAACCCTAGACATCCACTTCGGGATCCACAAGCCCGTCTAGTGGAGCTTCCCAATGTATCGGTTCCCCGACTCCGAGCTTCTCCTCTAGACCACAATCTGAAAAATATGTAGTTTGTAGGGGGTGAGCACTAAGCTCTGTAGCAACATTCTTTCAATCTCGAACAAGGTTTAGAAAACATACAAACAGTTCGGTCTCACTTTTCAAAATAGCATATATATAAAATTGAAATAAAACAATGACAATTTATTTGATCTCAAGTTTACACAATTGCAATAATTTAAATGAAAGGAATAATCATTTCGAAGTGATAGAAATCAATAAATCATTCAATAGCATCAACTCATATTCTCATGTATGTTGGTTGTTTCCCATAAATCTACACCCCGATTCTACCTCGTTCACCCACCATAATCACACAATCCCAAACATTTTAGGAAGGACATATACCGTCTTTCACAGTATTGACGAATCCTTACCAGGAAAGGTATACCAACTCTCAGTCTCGAACTTACGTGAACAATAATGACTGCTTTCACAAACAACAAACCACTACAAATGTTAGGAAATCATCTCACCCCCACTGGGATAGACTAACCTCTAACACTCTACGGTAGTGCTCGAATGTAATTCAAGTCCATCACAACAATCATACAAGAAATGTACTAATAACCATTTTCTCAAATCACAAGTCAATCCAATAACCCCCAATTTCCATAGGTATTATTTTTCCACATAACAATTCAATAAAATAAGCAAGAGATCATCAAAAGATAAGCTTTTATTGTTCCAATCAAAGCACTAGAGTTTTGAAATTAAGAACAAAGAAAAATCAAGAGAAAAATCCATTTATCTCGAAAACTAGAGTTTTAAATCAAGAAAAAGAAGTTTCATGGGTATTTAACCCTAACTTTGTTTAAAACATGATAATAATTGCAAAAAAGATCAAGGAATGATGATTTCATACCATATGTATAAGATTTAGAGTCAAATAATGCATATATACAAGCTCTAGTCTCAATGAACAAGAATGGAAGAAAATTCATACCTTGGTGTTCTCGAAAATTAGGGCTTTGATCCAATCCAATGTGTAAATCCCTTTTGATCTTGTGTTTTTTCCTCTCTTTCTTCCGCTCTAAGGTTTTCTAGGGTTGGAGATGTTGAAATGGGCTAAAGGAGTTGTCCTTAGGTATCTATAGTGGAGGGAAGACCGTCTGTTTCGCGACTTAAAGTTTCAGATTTTTAGAAAATTTTTCGGAAGATTTTTTGTCAACCTTAAAGAAGATTTGCCTATTAGACAAACATTTCCCTTACCTTCCAGAAGGTTCTTCATCGACCTTCCGGAAGGTTTGTCTACTGGACAAACAGTTCCATTAACCATCCGGAAGGTTTTTCATCAACCTTCCAGAAGGTTTGCCTACTGGGTAAACCTTTTCATTAACCTTCTGGAAGGTTTTCATCGACTTTTCAGAAGGTTGTGCCTGTTTTTCTACAAATCCCCTTTCTTCATTTTCAATCCATTCCAAACCCTTCCAATTCCAATCCAAATTTATACAACATACTTTTGTATATCAAACTTAGTTGATACAAGTTCTATTACAACGATTTCATATATTTGCAAGTTAAAACTAAGTTTTAACTACTATTTACTCGAATTTTATCATATTCATTTCAAAAAAAATAATTACTTGCTATATATATATATAAAGATAAAAGTGTGGGGTTTACAGATTATTTCTATTCGTTATTAATCTTTCACTGTGTCAAAATGATAGGAAACCTGTAGGTTGTATAGATAGAATTTCAAATGGATTCTATCATCATATCAAGTTAAAGTTTATTTGATCCACACTATATACAGAGAGTTGAATGATAAGATTCATTATCTCGTGTTTAAGTTTATTCAATCATTATTTGACGTCCTTATATTGATGTTTGCATTGTTTTTAAGTTATTTTTTAATAGGATGGATTTCGATTCATTTGTCAAACTGAGTGATGAGTCAATTATTTATGACTAAACCCTTAAATTATGCTTCAATGCTACGGGCAATAGCTGAAAAATGTCAATCCGATGAATGACTCTACTTCATACACGAAGATAGAGATGGAATTATGAATTTTATGTAGTGGGAATAACTTAAAATCAATTAATAATTTAAAATCGTTATATTAAAACGTTATTTTTACAAATAGACGCAATATGTACACATGAGAAGTATACATCCTGTAAAGTTATTCACAAGATCTAACAAAAACTAATGAGGGATGAGGGTCGTGAAATTGAGTTATGTTAAGTTCATGTCTAATTATCTCATTAATAATTGAATTTCACTTATTTTCTAGAATATAAAACTATCGCTAAACTTTTTAATCGGGTTAAATTTTAATTCTTCAACTACCCCCACTCTATGTTCGCCCTTTACGAAGACTCCTGTTAACGGCCATCAACAAGAATATGCTTAAGCTTTGTAGACTCCGCTAACGACTTAAAACACACCGAGAAAAGATGGTGATCATTTTTTACCACATTGTATAGAATCCTATGTTTGCAAAAGCAATAATGTTCTGCTGATCAAGATATTTTACCAAATTTTTTATCCTAAGTGATATGACATAATTTTCATCATCAAATAAGTGAGTTTCATTGTGTCACATCACTTTAAATGAAAAAACTTAGTAAACATAACATTGCTCATTGTAAAAGTATATAATAATGAATTTCAAAAGGTAATTCAAGCGGTAATAGGAATAAGCTATAAACTTAGACGTCCTCCTGAGTTCGAATTTTGGCAACTGCTTGGGACCAAGTCATAAGGAATTTATCCCTCATGAATATTCTAGTCTTGACATAGATAGCTTGCCTTTGACCGGATATGGAAAAGATTAATTAAAGTGCGTATAAACTGACTCAAATACACCTAACTGCAGAACTAACAAGAAAAATGATATAATAATTGACATATCACATAGGAGAGTGAAACTTTTGCATCGTTTCATTGTTAAGACTTCCAGTGTACACACACTTAGAATTAAACAAAGCTTATTAGTGGGAGACCAAGGCAAAACCCAGAAGATTATTTTATAAAAAGTGGGCTATAAAGAGAGATATATTCTGTCCATGACGCAATTCATGCTGACAAGTTAGAGTATCGTCATTGATTCCTTGAAATTTTGATATTAAGCTGCACGGTTATTTTCATGACCAAAAAAAAAACAAAAGCTGCACGAGAGAGAGAGGAGAGAGAGAGTTGAAAGATAGCAACCAGGTTGTACATAGAGTTTTAAATGGATCTTATCATTACGTCACGTTAAAGTTTATTTGATCCACATTATGTACACAGAGAGTTGAATGATAGGATCCATCATCTCGTCTAGTTTAATTTGACATGTTTATTGAAGAGTGGAAAGAACAGATGGTATTTTTGTATTATGCTTCCTACTATCGAGTGGTTCGTTGATAAACATCTATATATTATACAAGCTGTATATACAGCAATAATAGTAATATTAAATACCCATTAAAATATGTTTATTTATAAATTATTTGTTTTATCTTTTGAGATATAATATACAAGTTAACTAGTTCTAAAATAAATGAGACATCTATAATATAAAACATAATAGATTTTAATAAACTCAACCGACGGTCGCAAATAAATTTATCCAATGAGCACCAACATCTCTCTCAAAACCATTCAAATTGAATTTCTGCTCCTAAATCCATCGCTTCTCACTTGCGTTGTATTGTATGATCAGACACGGATTACCGCTAGTTGTTAAATATCATAGAGAAAAATAGTTATTTTTAAATAAAAAGAATAGTTAGTGCATTACTTCTACTCACTCTATTTTATAATCATCTTGTGCATTGTAAATAAAGTTATTAAAAAATGACCTCAAATTTAATTTATACAAATGTAAAATTGTTATTCATACCTACTATACGATAGATAATTGAATTTAATAATAAGACTGCAAAGTGATAATATATATGATATAAATATCGGATGAGATAAAAAAATAAGTTGAACTTTAGGACCCTAAATTTTTTTGAAAGAAGTTCTAAATATTGTACAATAATACTAATTAAACTTAATTTGATGACCAAGTACATTAGATAAATAGTAAATTTTGTTTAAAATTAGCACTCACTATTAATTCAATTATATATCATCATTTATTTTATTTTGGCGCCCAATTTTTTTTTTTTATTTGGGGCCTAGGAATGGCATAAAGGTTGAGCCGGCACTGTGTACATAGCAAGAAGACACTAGCCATTGGGGAGTGATTTAACAGGCTTGTGTCTTCCAATTGTATTACTTCCAATACGCCCCCTCAAATTGTAACTGATCGGTGAGGGTTGATTTGGCACAAAGTCTTTGAAGATCAAACCGTGAAAGAGGTTTGGTGAACATATATACTAGTTGGTGAAAACATGGAACATGCCGAATTTGAAGAAAGGCCAAGAGCAACACGTTCTAGGACATAGTGACAATCAATCTCGATGTGTTTTCTGCGAGTATGGAACACTAATTGACATTCACGTGGAGAGCACTTAAGTTATCACAACAGAGAGCAGGAATTTTGTCCAGCCGAACACGAACACCAAGATTGCAAATGGGGGAGGCAAGCCATGTTAATTCTATTGTGGTACGAGCCTTTGAGCGATATTCAACTTTAGTGCTTGATCGAGAGATTACATTTTCTTTTTTTGCACACCAAGGGATTTAATTGCTACCCAATAAGGTGTAAAAGACAGTTGTGGATTGCCTAGTCTTTGGACATCCAGCCCAATCAGTGTCCGCAAATGCATATAAATCAAGTGTAGAATTAGATTGAAGGTGGATGCTGAAAACAGCTGTACCTTGAAAATAAACGTTTTTAGCACAAAGACCTTGTATGTAGTGACGTTTTTAAGTCACATTCGTTAGTTGAACTGACTTTTTAAAAATTATTTGGATTTTATAATTACTTTCAAAACCAGATTTGTTAAAAGTATGTTCCCGTGGTATAATAATCGTAGGGGACTCTTTATGGTCCAGACTAGATAGAATTTTCGCAAACTAGACCAACCGCAATATTTAATACATGGATAAAGCTTCAATTGACTGCGACGTTGTAACTATGGGAGCATGTCTTCAATTCCAACAACTAGGTCAAACTTCATATAACAAATACGAAACCATTCATTCTAGAAATCTAATAAAAAAATCTAGTTAAGAAACAATTCATACTATACCAATTCAATGGGTTATCGTGTTAAGATCGGCTTATTCATTTTCGATATTTACCCGAGCAATTTATTGTTCATATTAATAGGTCAAATTATTTTTCGATTCATCTCTAGAATCAGTCCATCATCAATTATAATTTTTTTCACGTTGCTTCCTAAAGTATTAATTTTATTTCATATCACTCCAATAGATGACGAATGTTAATTTTTTGATGGTAAATAAGCATGTGAGTGTTTGTACTGTTAATAAGCAACTGCCTATTGCACATGTGCATGTAAAAAATCAAAAAAAATACATATTCGTGACTTCACCCTTCTTAAGATTTAAATTTTTTTCTTTGACCGACCTTCTTTTTCTTCTTAGCAATTATTTAGTTGTAAAATAGGCAAAACAAAGTAATTTTAGGCACTTGGAGGGAAGCTCAAACCACTATTTACTTGTAAAAGAGATAAAATAAAGTAATTCTAGGCACTTGGCGGGAAGCTCTTTGAACTTCCCTCCCTTCTTTGACAGATTTTAAAGTTTGCCGTCATCTATTGGAGTGATATGAATTGATACTTAGGGTGCAATGTGAGAAATTTTATAGTTGAGGGTATAAACTGAAATAAAGGTAATAGTTCAAAAGGGTAAAGTATAATTTACTCAAAAAATAAATCATAGGGAACCCACCAGAGGCATACGAAAAAATAAATTGCTTGAACAGTGAAGCCTAAAACTGTGTTAGAGACAATGAACTGATCACTGTAAAAATTATAATAAACCATTCAAGTGACATAGGGTGTGTTAAGTACCTCCTGTACACACCCTCGTTTAGTGATGGAAGCTCTCAATCCTTGTTTCTTCTCCCTCGCTGGATTCCCGTCCCCATCTTCCTCTCCACTCTAATCTCATTTCCTCACCAAAGCTTCCTAGCTTTAGAATGGACCCAATCCCCAACTCTAAACCTAGGGCTGATGATTTTCGCACGGCTGTGGGTGATTCTGCATCCCCAATAGCAGATCATGTAGATTTGTCCACCATTATTGCTCCAAATCTGCTGCAGGTCAAGATGGTAGGCCCAGGAGGAGTTATTGCTCAACCAACAAAAGGAATTTCAAAATAGAGAAGTTATTGATATGTTCTCTCTCACTAATGCTGCAACTACCGCTGAGTGTGTGGAAGGTATTAAGGTTTCAGCTAATAGGAGTAGACTTCAGAAGGTTGAAACTCTTGCTAAAACTGGGGAAACCCTCCTTGCTCAGCACAGATCTGGTACTAATGTCCCGTGAAATCAAATGCTCAAGTATGGCAGGAATCGTCCAAACCTAGAAACAAGCAGGATTGAGCAAGACGCTATAAAATTGCAATACCATGAACCCAAAAGAGTTAACAACTATGTTGTTGTTCCACCCCCAGCTAAGGTAGCAAACAAAGGATGTGCCATATGGAGAAACTGCCTTGTGGGATACTTTATAGAGAAAAAACTATAATTCTTGACAGTGTTTTTCATTGCCCATAAGATTTGAGACAAGATGGGACTGTTGGAGGTCCTGGCTAATGAACTTGGGTTCTTCTTCTTCAAATTTGAGGACGAGAAGGCAAGAACCAAAGTGGTGGAAGCTGGCCCATGGTTCTTCCAAGGTAAGCCATTATTCCTTAAGAAATGGTAGTCAGATGTTGCTGTCTCAAAAGATGACCGCTCTCTCATTCCAGTTTGGGTGAAGCTACATAATATCCCCTTGCGGCATTGGACAGATGAAGATATTAGCTACATTGCAAGTGCGGTTGGTAAACCATCATATGCTGATTCACTAATTGCAACTAGGAAGAGGATTAGCTTCACACGTGTATGTGTGGAGATTAATGCTAAATGTTATTTGACTGAGTAATTTGACCTGCAGTTGGACAAGTGTGATGATAGTGGTAACCCTATTATGGTGATGATTGGGGTTGAGTACCAATGAAAACCCAAGGTTTGTCTTGGTTGTCAGAAATTTGGACATGCCCAGTCTAGCTGTCACATGCAGATAGACGCTAGGCCGAACGAGCTAGTTCCCCAAACTCTTGGGCCAATTAGACTTGAGAAAGGAAAAACCATTGTGAGTACTACTGTTGTGGTGGAGGAGTATAATCAAATTGGGAGCATTGTGCCTTCTTCTCAAGTGGCTAGCTGCTCAAAGGAATCAAATGGCGTCAAAGGAAAGCAGGTGACTAAGGAACAAGCAAATCCCCCCAACCCATCTGATAAAGATAAAGGTAACCAGCTTACTGAAATGGATGGTGATTTAAATTTGTGTGTAGGGTCTATAGTTGTTGACATTTGTCCTGCTCATCTTAAATCTAGTGAAGTGGAGAAACATGACTTAGTGAATACTGAGAATTAGTGGATCACTCAAAAAAGGAAAAGGCAAAAAAGTTAAAGAAGAAGTCTAAGACGGAGGCTAAATTAAAGGGGGCTGAGCACTTTAAACTCAGCAAAGCCCTCCTTTCATGATTAATCTCTCTTGTTGGAATATTAAAGGGCTTAATGAGCCTTCTAAATAGGAGGAGGTGAGAAAGTTAATCAGAGAGGCACATCTGGACATGGTAGGAGTCATTGAAACCAAAGTTAGGAGTGGTAATTGCTCTACGATAATGCAACAACTATTTGGGCAGTGGAGTTACTGTGCTAATTACCAATGCCACACATTAGGGAGGTTTTGGATTGGATGGAATCCAAATATTATCAATGTTACCAAATGTTTTGAATTTGACCAAGTTATACACTATCATGTTCAACATATTGAGAGCAATACATGTTTTTTTGCTTCATTTGTTTATGCAATAAATGAAATGGTGGAGAGGAGGCCCTTATGAGCAGACTTGAGATATAATTCTAATCTCAACTGTAATGACCCCTAGATTATCCTTGGGGATTTCAACATCATATGGAACCCTAGTGAATTTGTGGGATGCACAGGGAAATGGAATAATGCATTGTTGGAATTTGAAGATTGATTACAAGATTCTGAACTTGAGGATCAGAGATATTCTGGCTTACTCTATACTTGGAGAAACAAGAGAGAGGGGTCAATCAAGTTTGGAATACCAAATTCCAACAAGTTGCAGTTGAGTTCTTATTATCTGGGGTTTTAGACCATTCTCTAGCTGTTGTTAAGCTGGGAAACATTGCTTGGAAGAGGAGGACCCCATTCAAGTTCTTCAATCATCTTGTTGATAAGGAGAATTTTTTGGATACTATGGCTCAAGCTTGGGCAACTAGTGTGCAAGGATCACTTCAATTTAGACTTTCCTATAAGCTAAAGAGACTCAAAGGCGTATTTAAGACTATGTGCAAGGAAGTAGGACATCCTATCGAACGTGACCAATCTACAAAAGTAGCTCTTGAGAATTGCCAAATTAATATTGACAGGAACCCATCAGGCCATAGCCTAGTACAGGAGGAGAAGAGGCTTCTGACAGTTTATCTGGATGTTGCCAAAGCTGAGGAATTGATCTACAAGCAAAAGTCAAGGGTCCTGTGGCTAAAAGAGGGTGATCATAATACAAACTTATTTTTCCAAATCATGATTAACAGAAAAAGTAGGAAGAAAATTATTTCCATAAAGAGAATGGATGGGACCATTGCTAAAGGGGCAGAGGAGGTCAAGATTGAAGCCATTGACTATTTCAAACAACTCTTGGGATAACCTTGTTACACCATGCCTGATAGTGAGAGAATGAGGAGCCTTGACTCAATGATTCAAATGAAAGTCTCTAACCAGCAGTCTGGGACAATGGTTAGGGAATTCACCAATGAAGAAATCAAGTTGGCTTTCTTTTCCATGAGTGACCATAAGGCTCCTGGCCCTGATGTTTTTAACTCGTATTTCTTCAAGAAGGCTTGTCCAATCATTGGACAAGAGGTTATTGATGCCGTAAAGGAGTTCTTCTCTCAATGTAAGCTTCTCAAGGAATTAAATGTCACCATCATCACATTGGTTCCTAAGGAGCCTAATCCTATATCCATGAATGACTTTTGGCCAATCTCATGTTGTAATACCATCTACAAAGCTATCTCCAATCTCGTTGCTTCTAGAATCAAGGAAATAATCCCTTATATTGTTGACCAAAGTCAAGCTGCCTTTATTCCTAGCAGAAACATTGGAGATAACATCTTAATTTCTCAGGAGTTGTTTAGAAGTTATCATAGGAATCAAGGAACTGTAAGGTGTGCAATCAAGGTGGACTTGAGGAAAGCCTTTGATACTATTAATTGGGGTTTCTTAATGGATGTTCTTGATGTTTTGGGGTTCCCTCTCTTGATTAGAAAATGGGTTTGGCAATGCATTTCAACCCCCAAGTTTTCTGTTAATGTTAATGGAGAGTTTGTTGGGTTCTTTCCTAGTATAAGAGGCTTAAGGCAAGGAGATCCTATATCCCCTTACCTTTTTGTGATTGCAATGGAGATATTATCTCTTACTGTTAAGCAACATATCTCTTCTACTGATACTTTCAAATTTCATTGCAGATGTATTAAGCTCACCCATCTTATGTTTGCTAATGATATTTTGCTTTTCTTTCGTGGGGATTTATCTACTACCAAGGTGTTCAAAGATTCTTTGGATCAGTTACAAGTTGTGTCTGGGTTGCAATTCAATCAAGCTAAAAGCAGTCTCTTTATTAGTGCTATTCAAAATGAGGTTAAGGGTCAAATTGTGCAACTATTTGGCTTCACTATGGACCAGCTTCTTGTCAAGTACTTGGGCATTCCCTTGATCTCCACTAGATTGAAAACACTCCACTTTAATGATCTCATTATTAACATTGAGAAGAGAATTAGATCTTAGACAAATAGATTTTTGTCATATGCTGGAAGACTGATTTTGATTCGGAGTATTATTAACAGCATGCAAACTTATTGGTTTGCTCACTTATTTCCCCCTCCGCAGATCATTAAAAGAATTGAACAGCTTATGTGGAGATTTTTAAGGAAAGGGACTGATATGAGAAGCACTGGTGCTAAAGTATCATGGGATGAGGTTTGTAATCCTAAGGAGGAGGGTGGGTTGGGAATCAAAAGGATTAAGGATTGTAGCACTGCTATGACGATGAGGTACATTTGGTTGTTTTTTACAGATAAGCAAAATTTGTGGGTGAAATGGATTCATATTTATCACTTAAGGGGCTGAAGCTTCTGGAGACTAAAAGCTTCTCAATCATGCTCTTGGAACTGGCAGAGTTTTCTTAAATTAAGATACTTAATTAGGCCACTCATTAAGCATGTGATTGGAAATACACAATCTACAAAGCTTTGGTATGATAACTGGCATCCTATGGGACCTCTAGATTCATTTGTTAGTGTGAATGGAATAGATGAACTGCATCTCAATAAGGAGGAGTTTGTTAGCAGAATTATTAACAACGGCCAATGGCAATGGCCTCCAAATTCCAATACCATCCATATTGTGGTCATCTCCATGCCTACCTATCTCCCCAACCCTGCTAATGAGGATACTCTCAAGTGGATTCCTAATAGCAGAATGGGATTCAACGCCAAATCTGCTTGGGAACAAATCAGACAAAAGGGACCTTCTGTTTTCTGGTATAAGCTAGTCTGGTCTGGGAGATCTATCCTTAAAATGTGTTTAATCCTATGGCTGGCAGTTAGAAATAGGCTTAGCACCCTTGATCATGTGCAATCTTATGTTGCTCACTTGGGATCAGGATGTATTTTATGCAGGACTTCTTCTGAAACACATCCTTATTTGTTTTTTGGGTGTCCTTTCTCCTCTAGAGTTTGGTCTGCTATCCTCTCATTCATAGGGAAATTTGGTAGCCTAAACCTTGGGATGATTTTGTCAAATGGGCTGCTACTAATTGGATGGGTAATTTGATGAAGAAATTGATTTGCAAAACTACTTGGATGCCACTGTTTATCACCTGTGGATAGAGAGAAATAATAGAAGATTCAGAAACCTTTTTAGGGACTGAAACTCTGTTACCCATCTTATTCTACGGACTGTGTGGAGTAGACCGCCTTCTCTCAAATTCAATACCTCTAGTAGCAATCTCCAAACTATTCAGAAGTGGACCCTTCCACATAGTTGTCTCATCTAATCCCCTATTCCAGAGGATCTCTTTTGCTCTGTTTTATGGGTGGAATTTGTCTGGAAGTGGTCACTAACTTCACTTACATTTGAATTCCTCCTTTCCTGGGTTTTTTTTTTTTTTTGTGGCTGTTAATAGGTTGTTCTTATTGTTTTGTCATTGTCTATACACCTTTGTATTTTTCTCACCTTATGCAATAGATTTTACTTTCCGAAAAAAAAAAAAAAATTCAAGGGGGTGGATTGGGAAGATGTTTCCAAACTATTTCAGGCTTTTCTATTTGGTGACAGTGTTACATGCGAGCACAATGCTTTATAAGTGGTAATTGTGACGAGTCTTAAAGGCATGCAGATTTAAGCTAAAGAGGACAACATTGTACAATGGGATTCGGCACATTACAATTTGTAACTAAGATACTGACATCCTGTTGTGAAGGCTACATAATCTGTGCACTAGGAGTGCACCCTGATCAGGCAGGATGGGACAGTGCTGGCATGGTGAGAACCACCTTCAGATTCCCACACTACTTGGACCTGGACATGTTTGACACAAGGACGTATGAGCCTAAGAAGGTTTGAACATCCAACTCAAAACAAAACAACATTGTACAATAGAAGTCCAACAAGATACATAAGATGCTAATTCACAATTACCGTGAATGACAACCAAACCACCTCCAAAGACATGGAACATGGAATCAAAAGTTGCATAACTTTAGTATAAACTTAACATCATAAGTATACAAGAAACAATGTTTTTCATTAAACATATGCCCTAAACATGGCAGCCATTAGGAGGCACATGAGGCCTTTAATGACAAGTGGTTTCATGCAAATAGCCTGTTAGAGACAAGAGGGCTATAATGGCTTACTCCAGAAACTGAAAGAGATATACATAGAAAGGAGAAAACTAGAACCCGTCCATTCAATCACACCAAATTGGCTAGATTATATAAAATATAAAAGACAAAAAACAACGTTACATTAACATCCCACTTTCATTACTATAACCAGAATCAATGAAAATGCCAACATCACTCATCCATTACTTTACACACAATCAACACAAAACGCATGAATGAACTTGATGCAAAAAACGTAACTCCGGCTGCAATGTTTTATTGCATCCAATAATTTTATTAGAAGACATTTTTGAAACTATCAAACAAATTCTTCATTCAAGATGACATTTCTTTTTAGGGTAAAAATCACATGAACCCATAAGGGGTGTTGTAGTACACGAACATCCCTCGACAGCTAAAAAATGCATGGAGATTTTTGGACATTGAAAAGTTGTAATAGAAGTCCCCCTCAGTCTTGCTCCTACCCCTTTTCTATTTAGCCAAAAAAAAAAAAATTCCCCCTCAGTTGACGGACTTAGTAAGATAACGATAAACCATGAAGTCAGTCAAAAAAACTTAAATATCTGCAAGGAAACATTATATTTTCACCCCCTCAACTATGACCCTTTTTTCACATTGCCCCTTGAACTACGATGTTTTCACATTATACCCCTAACTATGTGATCAGTTTCACATCACCCTAATTATTAACGTCTGTTACAAATTTAACGGAAAATCATTTCACTCTGCCTCTCAAACTATGTTATTTTTTTCACTTTCCCTAGACACGTTGACAATTTCCATCCAAGAGACTAGATGACCGTTTGCATTTGGGACAATGTGAAATAATTCAAGTAGTTGAGGATACAATGTAGAAACTTCAATAGTTCAAGGGGCAATGTAAAATTGAGTCCATAGTTCAGCAGTGCGTTCTATTTTCAAAATTAAAAAAAAAATGACTAAGATTTATAGGACAATACTACCCCAAACTTTCATTTGAAGAGACAATTATGCCCCTTATTAATAATTTGATAATTAAATAATCTTAGTAATTAACACCACATTCATTGTAATTTGAAAAATTCGTCACCAAATTAAATATGTTAATTATAATACTATAAACAACTTATCTGAAAACCTAATCTAAATTTCAATGATTAACCTAAATAAACAAATCTAGTTTTAGTTTTTAGGATATATCTACTAATTATATACTTTAATTATTTACTACTTAAGAATCCATCTAGACTTAATTTGTTTCATAATTTTGGTATGGAATTTAGTAACCACCATGACCTGTGCCTCCTACGCCACACATCAACACAACCACCTTCACTATCATTGAAACCTTCCACAAATCATTCACCAACCACCATTGTCACAACCTTTTATAGTTCAATCGTCAGACAAACTGCAATTTTTAGAAATTATTCACTATCACCACTACAAGACGACTATTGGTAAGGGTCTTAATCAAGCCGAGCCTTCCGAGCATTGGTATGCAACAAGTTGAAGGGCTGCTTAGGCTCGACTTGGACAACGAGTCCAAGTTTTTGTTCAATTTTTGCTTGACACGCACATGAGCCAAGCTTGAACCAAAATTGAGATTAAAAAATTAATCTCGAATCCATACTAAAAAATTATCAACTCTCAAATCCACAAGCCCAAATCTCAATTCCCAAGTCATGGTCTGGATGTGTCCAAATTTTTTAAAAAATTTATCACTGTGTTTTAGACATATCCTGATCGTGTCCTAAATGTATTCTGAACGCGTGCTAGAAGTATTCTGACCGTGTCCTAGACCTATCCTGGTTGTGTTTGACTGGGTTCACTATTCAGGACACTTCTAGCCGTTTCTAATACGTGTCTATGACATACACGTGTCCGACACTGTCATGACACATCTCTGGGAAATATCCATGCTTTCTAGGTTAGCATCTATGAAAAATTATATTTTTTTGTTTTGTCCTTAATTATTAGTATAAAGTCAATTATGCCCAAAATTTACTTTTATCTAATTTTTATTTTCTATACATATTTGACTTTCAAGTTTTTTTGGACTGTTATATCAATAGTATTTGTCTTCTACATTTTTGTGGACTCCTTTATTAATTGTACACTTACATACAATTTTCAATAGCTATATCTATATATATGAAGTAAAATTCAATCTATATTATATTATTATATACATGTAGTTGTCAGATTGGATTATACGGTCAAATATATATGTCAGATTTAATTTTTGGTGTGCAATAATATCATAATATTATAATTCAAAAAATAGTATCACAAATTCATCAATCTCATTGAAAAAAATGTAATAAATCTATTAATATAATTAGATATGCAAATTCTCAAGAATGTCCATTAAAGGGCCGGGGAGATATCTAAAAAATGACAGATTAGGTACTCAAAGAGATTAGGTATTCAATAAATCTAATTATTGAATAAATGAATAATTAATTAAAATAAGAATTAATTATTTGACACATGAATAATTGGACAAACTACTAATTAGTGAGATTTTTTAAAATTTTTTTTTTGGGCAGGGTGGGGGAGGGGGACGTGAACCCTTGATCTCAAGAAGACAAAGTCTTCACAATGTAAGGAGTACCATTGAATCAAAGGCTCGTTGATTTATTATTATTATTTTTTTTTGGTGGAACCTCGACGGTGTGAAGGAGATTTTAATGATTAAAAATCAAATTACACCTAGTTAGGGGAGGACTAATGTACCTTACCCCTCCTCAATGTAATTTAATTACAATGCAATAAGGAATTAAAAAATTGTAATGCATGATAATACATTGAAATACTATTCTAGAAATCATAATTTCCTAAAAGCTGAAACCCACTGCTGAAAAAAATGCTGAGCTGAACAGTCACGTGAATAGTGACGTGAACAGTCCAGCTGCAGCATAAATTCAGCTAAAAGTGGTCAGCTGCATCATCCAAATTATTACCCATTGCTGAAGAACGTAGACCTTGAATGAGCTAAGAGGCTGCGCCTGCCATTGAGCTGGGGGAGTCTCTGAGCTGGGAAGAAGAAGCTAAGGGAGTAATGAAACTGAGTCTGCATTAAATACAAGCTAAAGGCAGATGAATGGCCATCAGATAAGGCAGGTTAAGAGCCATCAGATAAGGCAGTTGAAAGGAAAGGTTCATCCGCCTTTCTGATAAAGTAGATGAATAGAAAAACTCTGCCTGAGGGCCTTCTTGTCCAACTGACGAAGAACAGACAAAGAGATGAACATGCCAAAAATGAGGATCAAAATAATGATCCCCATTCTCGTAACCATCCAGATTATGAGTCCATAGGAGAAGACTAATATCCAACAACGTCAAGAAGATCCTCAGAGGAGCAAAGAAGATGAGAGTCCAGCTAGAACCACAGAATAAGATAGTGCACATCCTCACAACCACAGAATAGAAAATCTCCTCCTCATACCCACAGAATAGCAGAAGGCTCCTGTGATTAATCCAGAAATTCCAGAGACCAAGGCCATCCTTGTAGAGTTCCAACCGTAGAAGCAGAGCAGAATGAAACAAGGTCAGATCCCAAATGCTATCCCAAGAATACTAGAGGTATTGATTCAGCCGAAGAAGAGAAAATGAACAGGTGCCTGCTATACACTTTCTTAGTTTAGTTTCTTTGCTTTTGGAAGAAATGTCCCTCATGTTGAGGGATGAATTAGTAATTTGGACTTTGTTTTTTGGTGAACTCTGATCTGCACCATCTGCATACTTTGTAGATGTTCCTATAAATTGTTAAGATAATCTAGGAAGAGGCAGAGAACCTCTTACAAATTGCCCTGATCCCACGCTGATCATGTTGCAGGAAAAGTCTGATAGAGATAGGCAGCTCACCCTGATTCAAGTATAAACAAGTACACTGATCCATAACCCCTTGGTTAGCCAAAGCATCTGCCACCGAATTCCCTTCCCTATACACATGTTGTATTCGACAGTCCATAGACTGTAAAAGAGGAAAAATTTGATCTGTAAGAGCCCATAAGCGCCATGATGGGTTAAATTTTTTGGTAATCATGTCCAATACGACCTGAGAATCTGTCTCAATTTCCCAGTCATAAACCTCCAAGCCATAATCATAGATTAGAGAAAGGCCATCCAGTAAAGCACGCATCTCTGCTTCCATATTTGTGCATCTACCATAGGTATAAGAGCCTGCAAGAACGAACTGACCCCAATAATTACGTATGATCACTCCACCCCCAGATTCACCTGGATTTCCTTTAGAAGCACCATCAATGTTCAATTTCAATCTACCTTTTGGTGGATAAAGCCATGAAACACATTTCACTTTAATGGTAGCCTGAGAAACTAGATTGAGATTTAGGGAAAGAAGAATTCCTTTCCCTGATTTTGAGTCCATGGATTTTGGTTTGACATTATATACTTGCATGCGGCAAAACTGTAAAACAGTTTTAAATAAGATATGAGAGCGGAGTTTGTGATTTTCAAAGATTCTCCTACATCTTTCCCTCCATAATTGCCAGAAAACCAGAAGAGGAATACCCCTAGTCAACACATGACTAATCGAAGAGAGATTGAATATTCTTATGAGTTTCAAAAATCTTGTAATAGGACTTTCATTCTCAATCAAGTGAAAACCAAAAAATCTGGAAGCATAGCCCCACACTTCTCTGGCATAAGAGCAGCTAATAAACACATGATTTAGTGACTCTGCATCCTTTTCACACAACACACACCTACTAGCTAAAGCCACACCCTCTTCTGAAAAGTAGAATCCATAGGAAGAATGTCCTTCCATAGCTTCCATCCATGCAACATGGCACTGGGAGGAGAAATTTACTTCCATAGATTATAAAAAGGCATCTGAACTGGCCTAGAAGTGCGAAATAGACTCCAAGCCGTTTTTAAAGAAAAGGACCCAGTAGGAGTAAGTTGCCAGATCAACTTATCCTCTTTATTAGATAACAAAACAGAAGAAGAAACAATTTCCTGCAGTGGATTACCATCTAGGCATTGAGAGACTCCTTGCAAGCACCAACTACCATTTATTAATAAGTCTGATAACATTGGAAAATGACTAGGCTGTCCTTAATATTAATGGACCTGATCCAAGCCATATTCATGGAGTCAGACATATTCTCCAGTGGGGGCAACTTAAACTATATTAATATTAAAATTTAAAATATTCACAAAAATATAATTTTATTAATAGAACACCAATTAAAGATGTAATTCATATACATAAGCGATATACAAAATGAGCCTACAAAAAAAACTTATTATAGATTTATCTATAAGACCTAACAAAAATTTTTTGAACCGCAAAATTCGGCTCAATCATATATTAAATTTTAAGAAAAATTTTCATAACTAATTCAAAAATTAATTTGTTCAATCACAAACTTAATATTCATCATTAAATTTTAACAAACAATCGAAACTAACTTAAACTATAATTATTTTAGTAAACTAAACCTAGGTATATGAAGTACTTAACTTATCACAATAAAACTGTTCAAACTACCAAATCAAAATAATTTAGTCTAATTATAATGGAGGATTACAAATTCTAATTCCAATTCTACAAATAAAAATAAAATAAATGAGACGACTACAAGTCCTAATTCCAATTCAACATATAAAAATAAAATACTAGAGAGGACTACAAACCCAAATATCAATTAAATATATAAAAAAATAAATCATAGAAGAGGACTACAAGCCCCAATTTTATTTCAACATAGAGAAATAAATACAAGACTACAAATCCTAGTTTCAATTCAATACATAAAAAATAAAACATAAGAGATGATTACAAGTCCCAATTTTATATTTTCAATTCAACATGTAACAAATAAAATACAACAGAGAGCTACAAGCGCTAATTTCAATTCAACATTTAAAAAATAAACCACAAAAGAGGGCTACAAACCCTAATTTTCAATTCTAACATATAAACATAAAACAAAGAAGAAGATTACAAGTTCTAAATTTAGTTCGATGTATAAACATAAAACAAATGAGAGGACTAACATATTTCGTAACATATTAGTAATCTTTAAATGTCCAAAATTTTGATATCATTTTTCATTGATATTTACAAGTGAGACTCATATATTTGTCAAAATAACATAATTACTCTTAAATCTTTAAAAAAAAATCAGTGGGAGCAAATATCTAATAAATTCTAAATTTTTTAAAATTACACTTTGTACCCAAAAATTTTAAAATTCCAGTGGGGGCAGCTGCCCCCACTGTGAATCCGCCCCTGGAACCAAGGCTTTATAAAGTCTGGAATGACTGCCAGTTAGTTGTTTAAGTGGATGCTGATTCTTAAAATATTTTGAGGAGAAAAAAGAAGACCAAAGAGATGAGCCTTGTAGAAGATGCCACACTTGTTTCATTCTAAAGGCGTTCTGCACATCCGAAAACTTCCTGATCCCAAGTCCACCCTCCTCCTTTGGCATAGTGATATCATCCCAAGAGCACCAGTGGCTCTTGCGAACATCTCGTGTACCAGACCATAGAAATGAAGCCATAATGGAATTGAGTTTAGCAATAATACCTTTGGGCAAATTTAACGTGGCAAGTAGAAGCACAGGAATAGAATTAGTGAGATTAAAAGCAAACTTATCCCCAAATGAGTTTCCTTGGCAGACTAAACCCATCATAAGTTTCTTAGGGAGGATTCAACCCCAATTTTTACTTTTATTTATTAATCATAACCCGTATTTGAAGGTACGGTGCAATATAAAATCTAATCGTCCAAAAAATCGATATCATTATATTAAATAGTAATTTTTTTCTTCCCTTTTTTTTAATTACATAATTTGAAATTAATTTTTACTCATTATTTTATAAAACAATCGACAAATTTTCTCAAAATGTAACCTTAAAAAAATATTAATATTAGTAAATTATGGTACATGAATAGTGCCACAAATAATTTAACTTGTTATAGAAATAAATGATGTAATAGAAACGAGCGGAAAAATGTGTAAGAAATAAAAATAAGGCAAAAATAAAATTGTTTTTTACAAATAAAAAAAAAAGAAAAATATAACGGTATAACTATTATATGCAGACACTTCAAAACATAACGGTATAACTATTAAGGGATTAAATTATTCACAGTTGTCCTCTAAGCCAAATAAATACGGGCAACCAATGATCTTTTGACACTTCAGCAGTTTTCTCGTATTTTTTTGAACTCTAACTTCAGCAACTATCAGTCATTAAATGCAATACAAACACAATCAAAAAGTCTAGATCATACACAATGACCAATGTGGTCAGATAACTTTACACTAGACCTTGGTTAAGCAAAGTTAATTTACAACCCAAATCAAAAAGTCTACTTTTGTTTGTAATTTCATGTGTGGTTAAAGCACATGGGGATGGATGTTAGGCACATGCGGCCATTTAAAACTACGGTTTTTTCTGTTACACGGTGTATTGTTAGACGGTATTGTAATTGCTGTTAAACAATTTTCTTCGAAATCTAAGGCAAGGAAATCGCGAGTTTGTAAATGAAATAGGCATGATTTCTGGTTTAGAGCACCCAAGTCTTGTGAGAATTGTATGGATGTTGTATTGAAGGAAATCAATTACTATTAGTATATGAAAGCATGGAGAACAACAGCGTTGCCCGTGCTTTGTTTGGTAAGTTGGTATTTTTTCTACATCATGTACATTATGTTGATTATATGAAGTATGGTAATTAAATTGCAAGACTACATTCACTGATAATCGGCATTGTTAATCTTTTTTCTTCACTTGTTTTGAAAGTTGGTAGATTTTTTCTCTAAAGGCTATCAATGTAAACTGAAGGTCCAGAGCAGTTGCAACTTGAACTAGAATGGCGTACAAGGCAAAGAATTTGTATTGGCATAGCTAGGGGACTGGCTTTCCTGCACGAGGAATCAACACTGAAAATTGTTCATAGAGACATTAAGGCTACCAATGTTCTACTTGATAGAGACCTCAACCCAAAGATCTCTGACTTTGGTCTAGCGAAACTCGATGAAGAGGAGAACATCCACATCAGCACTAGAGTCTCCGAAACTTTGTGAGTTTTCCGTTTTGTCTTTGTCTTAAGAGTATTCTACCACTAGCATGTTCTTCTTGAAATATATATCTCAATGCTTTGTTTGGTTAAAAGATTTTATCATTGCTTCTCCTTGTATAGTTCAAGTAAAAAATCTGACAAAAATAAAAATTATTCTCAAGAAGAAGTTTTCTTAGCTGAAAAAACCTATTTCATTTCAAGAACAAGCGCAAGGTAACACTGGACATCTCATCATATTGTTCTAACCTTGTTTCTTGAATTAACATGAAACTGCTCATCAACAATAAAAATTAGTTAGCCTATTGTGCTCGAATTATCGTCTATGTTGGCAATTCTTGTACGCAAGAGTTCATAAAAGTTATTTGAAGTAATAAATAATACTAGTAAATTACTGAGTATTTCCATTTTTGGCAGAGGATACATGGCACCAGAGTACTTACTTTGGGGTTACTTGACCTACAAAGCAGATGTGTATAGTTTTGGGGTTGTTGCATTGGAAATTGTTGCTGGAATGAACAACATGAAATATCGTCCTGATGGGAATTATGTTTGTCTACTTGACTGGGTAAGAAAATTTAATTCTTTGCATGTCTTGTTGCTGTTCTTCCCTACCCATTGGTGTATAGTTTTTGGTTTTCTTTCTGTTCTTCCCTACCCATTGGTGTATAGTTTATGTGTTTATGAGTTCCTCTTTATCGATATTATCACTAGCGCTCATACAAGATTTATGACTCAACTCAACAAAGCCTTAACTCACTTATTTGGGATCGACTACATGAATCTTGTTGCGTCATATTGTGCTCTACCAAATGTCATATTCTTTGTTAAATCACAAGTTATCATTTTTTTTTATTTTTTTACTATATCAATCATATATCAATAGGCATTACAAGTAGCTGCCATATAAGCATTATTTTTCCATACAATGCAGTTGCATTCTCTAGAGACCTACCACAAAAGATATCAAAAGTTCCTAGACTCCTAGATAAAAAATAGATCTCATTGACAATCTTAATGCTAGACAGCAAAACTTGACCATAACCGTAAAAGATTTATAATGAACCTAAAAGAAAAAGAAATACATTTCCAACCCTAGCATTATGGCAAATAGAAATCGTCCCTGAAATGTCTTCCTTATTTTGAACTATTCAGCATGGACTACTGTGCTTGGGTGCATTAGAAGTTGAACTTCTCAGCCAGTCTATCTGGGGCATCAGTATTTTGTCTTCACTAACATAAGAAAAAACAATTACTAATGTTCTTTAAGTGTCTTGAGCTAGGGACTTCTTATATTTGAAAAACTAAAATTAGTCATGTTTGCAGTTTAAAAAGAAAACGAAATCAAAACAAATTCTTTACTATGCATCCCTCAATGCGAATCCAAACTGTTAGTTTTATAGTAGACATGACACACATTCAAGTATGAATGAGTACTTTTGTTGCACCCCTTTCTATCAGTTTAAGCTTTTAGGGTTGTTGGGAGACTAACTTGGTATCACATTCTAGGAATCTTGCGTTCAAACTACACCAACAACAGCTCCCTTAGTACACAATAGAACCACGTGGACGGATCACCCAAGAGTGTCATTCGTGAAGGGAGTGTTAAATAAATACTCATGTTTTACCGCAAGTCGAATACCTGATAACTGTCATTAGCTTTTATGCTTGTTTCAGGCACTTGTTTTGCAACGTAAAGGAAGTTTGATGGAGCTAATAGATCCAAGGTTGGGTTCTAACTTCAACAAGGAAGAGGCAATGAGAATGATTAAAACAATTCTATTATGCGCTAATCCGTCGCCGACACTTAGGCCTAACATGTCTGCCGTATTTAGCATGCTTGAAGGTCAGGTTACTGTTCAGGAACTAAACATGGATCCAAGTATTTATGACGATGAATTGAAGTTCAAAGCCCTCAGAGACAAGTATGAAGTGATGGAACACCAGAACTCCGGTGAAACTGAGATCCTTATCCCTTCATCACCACCACCCAAGATATCTACCCGATTATTCTTGGTTCTTCATACTGAGGAGCGAGAATTATGCTTTGATGGTCCATAAATAGATTGCTTGTTTAGCTATTTTTTAAGTTTTTGTCCTACTTAAGGAAGCCGAAATATGCATTTTTCCTCTTTCCATTAAGAATCATGACCTTGGTGCAATTGAAATCAAGAGCACAGTGACAGGTGGATGACCAAGAATTTATTAGTGTAATGGCTAAAAAGGATAACATGAAATGATAAATGACAGTTATTCTTGTCTTGCTTCATTAACTATGCTTAATTTGTAGTAGTATCCAATATACAAGCAACATTGTTTTTTCGATATGCAGCTGCACAAAGCAAGATATGCAGGATCATGAAACATGGGACACACCTGGCCTTTTAAGTGAAAGTCTTACAAGTGGTTTCTGTATCAATAACCATTATCCCGAAGCTAAGATGTCTCCGTTGCTGATATCCCCCGTTGTCCATTGATCATCTCAGCTGCATAATCAGCAGATAAAGTAGATTCTTCAATCTCTTTGCTAGCAGAATGAGATAATGTAGTGTTTGATGCCCCTTCTTGTGATGTGCTCCCGGATTGAGAGGATTGAGAAAGAGCAGCTATGGCCTTGGCAGTTGTAAATTCATCCATTGGGTAAGGGGCACTGATTCTAGAGGAAATTATCTTAGTCTTTCCTTCCATGATTTTTACAACTTCAGACATGGTTGGCCTGAGTGTAGGGGATGGGTTAGTGCACATCATTGCTAAATCTAAAATTGTGATCGCGTCTTTCCGAGAGAAGTCAGATCCGAGGGCTTGATCTACTAGTTGTATAAGATTTCCCTGCTGTTGTAAAACATAAGCCTGCAAATTTTCATTGCATCTAGTAATCTAGTGAGAAGGCTTTTTATATATAGACAATGCATCAACAAATTTTTTTTTCGTCATGATGATTTTCTTTTTCAAGCATGGACACACGAGCATATAAACACTCACAAACAAAGTTAATAGAGTGTGGATTTGCATTTGGCTCACCAAATCTAGAAGGTAGACACTCTGATCATTTGGCCTAGAGGTGGCATTGTTCTTCCCACTGATAATTTCGAGAGTCACAACTCCAAAGCTATAAACATCTGCTTTATCTGTTAAGTAACCTCGCATGGCATACTCAGGTGCCATATATCCCCTGCAAAAGGCCTCCACCATAAGGACAGTCATGCATTTACCTTGAAAGAGAGAGGGTTTCTAAATTAACAAGTTATTTCTCATCAAATGTACAAGTATTTATTATAAGAGAGTGTGACAGGCATAGGTTCCTTACGTTGTTCCAGCTATTCGGGTGATGACGTGTGTCTTTTCCTCTTCATAAAGCTTAGCAAATCCAAAATCAGATATCTTTGCATTGAAATGCTCGTCTAGCAGAATGTTTGTTGGCTTAATATCTCTATGGACAATTTTCAATTTTGATTCTTCATGGAGAAAAGCCAGACCTTTTGCTATACCTAGGCAAATTTTGACCCTAGTTGGCCAATTTAGTTCTAATTTGAGTTCCTCTGCACCTGTAAATTACCCAACTTCCACAATGTTACATACTAATATCAGAAAATTTTAAGTTTAAAAGAGTTGTATAAACAAACTTGTCTGATACCAAATAATGCATGTGCAAGGGAATTATTTTCCATGTACTCGTAGACAAGTAGGAGTTGGTTGTCTTCTGCACAACATCCCATTAGTCTCACTAGATGTGGATGTTGCAGAGCTGAAATAGTACTAATTTCATTAACAAACTCGCGGATTCCTTGCTTTGATCTTGTTGAAAGTTGTTTAACTGCTATGATAGGTCCCTTGGGAAGTATGCCCTGCATATTGATGTGCAAAATTTCTAATTAAAAGACGAACAGGCAATTAGAAGTTTATTGGGCTTATGTTGGAGAAAGGTTTGCCAACTCCACACAATTGGAAGGAACATTTGACATAATCTAAAAAGAAATGAATGCTGGATTTTGAATTCCAGAGCAAGAATTGAGAAAATATGGACCTTATAGACAGTTCCAAAACCTCCTTCACCTAGCTTGTTAGCAGTGCTAAAATTCTGTGTGGCAGCTTTTATTTGACGGAAATTGAAAACCCCTCCAGGAAACAACTCTATTCTGCTAAGTTCTGTTTCAATGCATTAGCAATCAAATTGAAAAACAGTCAAGAAAGATGTTATCATGCATGAATGGTCAAAATGCTTATCGATGTTGTGGTGATCGAACTTTGTTTTTCTTACCTTCATCATGCAATTTTTTGACACCAAAGCAGCCCAACTTCCATAAAACACCTAAAATGAATATAAAGAAGAGCAAAAAAGATCCTACAATCCCAACAATATGCACAACAGATAGCCTGCTAGAAGCTTTGTTTCTTGGAACTGTTTCAATAAGATTCCAGAGAGTTATCAGTCCTATAGAGGACATTACCACCACAAGGCAGCAGAAAGAAATGAAAGAAAACACTGAACAGATAGATCATACCAGGGGAAACGGATATAGCAGATATAAGTGGACCATAATATTTTATTGTGTCACTTATTGAGCCTTTGCCAGTCCAATATAAGTGAATCTCCAGTCGGTTGTCATTCACAGAAACATTATACTCCATGGTTTTATCCTTATTCAAACCCTCTGCTTCTGCTTCTATATTGAAATTGCTCAATTTCTTCTCACCCTACAGTGAGTATTTTTGGTATAAATGCAATATGCCAAGTCAGGACCATGACTAAAGGATCAAAATTTTGTTTCGAAACAGTTAAAATGGCTTAAGCGTTTCCATTTTTATGGAGACCGACACAATGATTGATTATCAAATTCCTATTTTAAATTTTGCAAAACGTTTCCGAAATATTTTCATTTCTTAGGTGACAGAAAAAATGCACCAAAACAAAATTTTGGTCCTTACATAACTGTATAGACGGATAGCTTACCTGTATTTCCACATCAAAGGCTCGCTTCCCCTTGCTGGACGTATTTTTCATTACTTCCCATGCTATTTCAGCAAAGTGAAGTTTCACTATGTATACGTCATTTTTCAGACAAAATCCATAGTACTTCAAGGATATTGGAGAAACGCGTGCTGTCTTATATAAAGGTGCATCAACCATGGAGATATTGCATGTTTTTTGTACTATGTAGTTGTTGCGGTCTGCTCCCGAGAATATTCCCATACTACTATAAGCCCAACTTTTATTGCCACTTAGAAAAAATGTTGATCCCCCATCTGGTTGCAAATCTGCTTCATAATTATTATCATTGATTGATACTTGCTCACCACCACAATTTATGTATAAATGATCATCTGCAAAATATAGTACCAGTGTCGTCATCTTTTCAATGAAATTTTACCAAAGAAAAAAAGGATACAATATAAGCCACTAACTACTTCCTCGCATATTAGGAGAGCAAAAAAATAATGTTATTGCTCCAATGTCAAGAAATTGGCCTCTTCCCTAGTTCCTAGGTTCCCCTCCCACCCCTTTAACCCCAAATAGAAGGGAAACAATTTCCAGACTCGAGAATTATGTTATGGTACGGATAGAAATCGAGAAGCTCAATTGCACCACCATAATGACCAATTCTGCAGCCATGATCACCAACTAGAATTATGGCATTAACATAAAATTATGACTGAAAATGCTTTTAATGAATGTTCCTAAATGATGGAACCATTTGATAAGTTGCTCAACCATAACTCAAATCAAACACCGAAAAAAAACCTTACTAGAAACATCTAAACTCCACCCTACTAGAATGCAAAAGAGATGAATATCTTCAAAATCCTTGGTAATTGACGTCCAAAAGGATGCTTAATAATATATCTTATCCCATAATCCTTCCACCACCTCCCATGCGGTGATATTTTTGTATCATGTACATGGTACTAAATTCTCAAACATGGTATAGCTTTTGTTACTGATTTGAAATTTTTATTCAACATACCTATACTTTCCTATATAAAATGGAATTATTGATGTTTTATTGCATGGATCAAAATAAAAAATTCACCTTTGAGATTAGCAATCTCGAGATCGATGAACTGCTATCCATGAATAATATCTTTTTGCCAATAATCTACTCGGGTATGAACTTTTTCTATTGATGATTACTACTATTTTCTTTTTTTCTTAAATATTTCTTTTAATTGACGAAGGGACCTTGAAACAGACGTAGGATGATAAAGGGCAAGGCAAGATGCTGCCACTTGGAAATTTCGCCTAGGATTATAAGCCATTGGGTGCAATACTAGTTAGAGAGATGGAGTAGTCCAACAATGAAAGCCCAACATCTATGCTTATAATCCAACTCTCCTAAAATCTTGAACCTGTAGGTAGTGATCCCATCAACTGTAGTTAATCTTATTTTTTCACAGCACTATTCACATGAGATATTGACTTGTCACAAGTGTTATCCACAATATCTTCCTTAGTATTATTCATGGCTTTCTTCTAATTATTATTTCTTATCAAGTGTATGCCTTCCCTCACCACAACTCCATGCCACTCTTGCAGGTAGCTAGCGGAACACAAATAGTATTTTTCCCCTTGATTGAAAGAAAGATGTGCTTCTAAGTAAGCCATGTTTGGAGTTAGCCTTCTCATGTGTAAAAATGAATCCAAATTTAGAACCATAATATGGCAGCAGTAACGGAACATCATTATGAACCATAGACAAATATGTACAAGAAGCGTAGGAGTCCAAAAAGGAATTGAATATGGATACTTAGTGTTTTGTTGCATTTGTTATAAACTTCTTGCCATTCTTGCCACTTTGCAGGCCTGTAAGGATAAATATAAGAATGAAAACAAAGCACATTATAGTAATTGGACCTGGCTTTAGATAGAAACTTCATAGTCATTAAAATTGAATAAAAGAAACAAGTATCAAGAACTAAGAAAAATGTTGCTTACATGGTGGTCATATTAGAGCAGCATAAAAACAAGTTCCTGAAAATAGAGGATTTATATCATACAACACTAGAAACGATATTTTGAGAAGAAAAAAAATTCTCGTAGTTGCATTTTCCTTACAAATTTTTAGATATATTGCCAGGTGTTATGGCTGCATTTGTGAAAAAATTTTCCGAAACATCCCTGCAAAGTTGTGTACAGATAATAGAACTGTAAGATATAGCCTACTTGTTGAAGTAATACACTTTCCAGATCCCCTAGGATACACTAGTAGGCAACTACATAACTACATGTTCACCAAATAAGGGTCATCAAATGAAATTGTTATGATGGATGTATGATAAGATAAAAGTATAAAGAGGAACATACTTTGTAAGCAACTAGAAGTAACACAATAATAGGAACATAGAGACTAATTGAAAAAAATGGTCGGTGAGGATGTCGTAGGCAATCCAAGGAAAAAGAAAGATATAATCGAACTGTTGGTTTTTTTGTGGAGTTTAGTTTGTATATGTGATTCGGATGATGACTCGACCCGAAGTAATGTTGCGTGACTTTTTAATAAGAAATTTTCTGAGGCTTAGTCCATGGAGCGAAGGCTTGGCCGATAGGCCCAAGCCGTAGCGCTCATGGACAAGCCTTGTGGAGTTTGGGGGCAACGCCCCCGAGGAAAATTTTTGGGCCCGTTATATAGCCCAATGCATAGGACATATAAAACCCGTTGTTTTGGTGATTAGGGTTTTTATATATATGGTGGATTGTACAGTCACTCTCAATATTCAATTCTCTCAATAGTGAAATCCCTGCAGCTTCGTGGACGTAGGCAAATTGCCGAACCACGTAAAATCTGTGTCTTGTTCTTTCTTTCTTGTTTCTTATTACTTTATGTTTTTGATTTGTTCTTCGATTGTGTGTGTTTGTTAGTGAATTTAAATTGTGTTAAATCCGAACACGAACACAGAAAGAGGCAGAAAAGAAAGGCATGATAGCTTCAAGTTGATAGGTTACATGACAAAATAAATCAACATGAAAAAGCGAGAACCATGTATCCAACCTTAAACAATTAAACTGATGCCGAATAAGGAAAAAATTCAAAATAACACGGACTAACTCGGAATTGTGTGAAGAAAGTACTCTAACTGGAAATGACAAGATCTACAAGAATCATTTTAGCACATATCCAACAAATTTTTTGTGTTCTTATCTCCAATTTGTCTTTTTTTTTTTTAATGTTCTGGAGATTGGAGTTATATCTAAATTCGTGCTCAGCTGTTGCCTTCGCATTCACATCGTAATGTATGCTTTTCAAGCAGAATGCATGTTCCACACACTGATTATGGTATTGCAGCTATTGCTATCCTCTGCGGCAATGATTGGGCCTTGGATAAGGGCAAAAGCTTGAATGGATTCATCATATTTTCACTGTCATCTTTGCTGTGAGATTTATCATTTGTCTTTGGCTTTAAACATATATGTTATCTCACATTTGTTTTTTGTGTTTGCCTTCTGTAGTTGTATTACAAAGAGGAAAGCAATGGAATACAACGTGAGCTGGTTAACTGTATTAGAACAATGAGAAACTAGGTCATTAGAGAATCTAAGAAGAATGTGTGGCAAGGTACAGATTGAAGATAGGACATGGGAGAGGTCGCCAAGATGGTTTGTGCATGTTCAATGTAGATCAAGTAATATGGCCTTTGGTTTACCAAGTTTGAATAAGTTGAAAAATAAATAAAGGGGCCAAAAATAACATAGGCGAAACTATGAGAAAGAACAAGCTTGCCTAAACACTATAGCTAATACCTAACTACAAAAAAGACTAGAAAAGTATCCATATGGTCAATCTTGAAAAATTGGGATTAAGGTTGAGCTGATAACTTTAGCTGTGTGTTTTTGCTCTAAGAATGGGGGTCGTACCAATTTAACACCTAGGCACACAACACACCCACCAAAATCTGACTTAGTTGACATAAGCATCCATCAATTAAGAGAGATGCAAACAAATAATTGAATATAGTGGCATTTCACAAATACTTATCATGAGAATAAATGCAGTTTTTAATATTTTGACACTTACACATACGAATAATTTAAACTTGTCAGCCATCCTGGGAGTGATCCAGTGAGATTATTTCCTTTGAGGAATCTGTCAAACAGGCGAATGGCAGCATGAGATTCCTTATT
Source organism: Ilex paraguariensis (assembly GCA_963454935.2). Classification (NCBI taxonomy): domain Eukaryota; kingdom Viridiplantae; phylum Streptophyta; class Magnoliopsida; order Aquifoliales; family Aquifoliaceae; genus Ilex; species Ilex paraguariensis. The sequence continues at coordinate 2,810 of CAUOFW020001725.1, read as the reverse complement.
ATTACTTAGCAAATGATACAAAGGGAACATTTGGCAAACTCGACGGAAACAAAATTTTATCTAAAACTCATACAACATTTGAAGTTAAATGAAGCCAATTAGGCCTCAATTAAGCACTGTACACAGGTGGTAAAACAAGAATATGTAAGTTTAATGAAGCAACATAAAGACGTGCATGAAAAATGTAGCTTTAGCACAACCATAGTGACTGGACCAATTGATGGGTATTAAAAAGTATCAAGTTTCAAACATTATGCAAACAAAAACATAAAGATGATACGAAAAGAGTCGGCAAAAAAAGTCCTTGGAATTAAATGGATGAATAGAGTTATGAAGTGAACTCTAACTAGTAGGATGACAGATTTCTATAGTTGAGCGTTTGAGTAAAATCTTGGATCTGATCTTCTATCTTCAGATAAATTACAAATATAAATATAAGCGGAGTAATTTGTGTTGATACGAAGAATTCATCAAATGCATGAAAAAAGACAAGCTTGATATTGGATACATGAATGAACAATGTGAATTTATTATTCTTGCCTATGAAGAACGCAAGAAGATATCGTGTTCGTGTCCATGAGACACCTAAACACATATTCAGGTCTGAAAGAATTAAATCCGAAAGAGACTTTTGGGAAGTGAAATCTCTCACATGGCATTCCAGAATTTCGGTTTGACAACGTTTGGAATTACACCTGTCAAATTATTGAAACTCAAGTCCCTGTGTAAAAAACAAGTAGCAATGAGACAACTGAGGTATTAATTAGGACTCATACTCAAGGATGGAAACATTTAAGAAGTAGCATATAATATCACAACAAGCCTGCCCTATACTTGAAACATCCAACATTCATTGAAGAAGGGCTTTTGAGGAAGGGCGTAGAGAGGGATCAATATAGGAGTGAAATGTAGATAGGTTCCCCTGAACATAGATAGATCGTGATAAATTAAAAAGGCAGCACTCAATATCTATAATCTCACAACCCTCCCCCCCCCCCCCCCCCCCCCCCCCCCACCCCCCGGGGCGCCCCTCCAACAAAAAGAAAAAGATATAAAAAACTGAAAAAAAAAAAAAGGAAAGTATAGCAGAGGAACAACAAAATTTAAAGGCTGTGGAGTTACAATAGAAAAAAAATATCTGAAAATCCATACACGAGATAATTATCTTACAAATATGATAGCGATGGTAACTGCCAGATAATATCCGGAATTGGACCAGTGAGTAAACAATTCCTTAGGGTCCTGGAGCAGTAAGAACATATGACACTATAAAAAATCATATGACCCATAGCACTAACGTGAGTACATTCTTTAAATGCTCATTGGAAGGCTTACAAGCTTTTCAAAGAGGTCATCTTTGTGACATCTGGGAGTGTAAAGCTTTTTCCTCTTCTGGGGCTTGCAGTTAAGCCATTAACTGTCCTGAATAAAGTGACACAGACATTATATAGGAAGATCAAGAAACAAAGAATATATATGCCTTCTGCGAGGTGCCAGAACTTACAGGTAGGTAAGGTTTGTTAATAATGTAATACCCGTAGGAAGAGGTCCTTCAAAATTGTTCCCCATTAGCCCCCTATAGAGATTAGTTGTCCACATGTGGATATCAAAAATTTAGACTTGCCCTTGCTGTATATGTTGCTAGTTTAACAATCATTAAATTAGATGCTTACAGTTGTTCAAGATTTTCCCAGTTGGCAATGTATTTGGGTATTGGTCCCGCGAAGTTGTTCCCTCTAATACCACTACAAATCCCAAAAACCATAAAGCATAAGAGGAAGCGTCAATGAAGCTTAAAAAAATAAGTTTTCATAATGCAAGTGAGAACAACACTGCAACATCAACATTGACTTACAAACTCCGCAATTTCTTCAGTTCCTTAAAGCTTGGAGGCAATTCACCAGTGAATTCATTGTTCCCTAGATCCCTGAAATCATTGGATGATTGCATTAGTCATACAATGTTACGAGTGGGTGCGGTAGAATATTGCCTTGAAACCATAGGTTAATTTCTTTCTCATTGTAGCAATTATTGTGCTTTTGATATTAGCCTAAATAGCATAAGGAAGACATCAAACTATATACTCACTACCATCTTCTATTTTTTTGTTTCTTATTATTTTCATTCAGCTTCAATCTCATTGATTTTCTCCAATTATGCTGAAAAGTTGAGTAGACTATGGAAACATTCTAAGAGGCAATGTTAAGAGATAATATCGGATTTGAAATATTGGGTGGAAGTTAATCTCTTAATTACTCGGTCTTGTAAGCAATTAGAAATGAGTAAATATAAATAAAAGTAGAGAGTGATGGGTGAGTAAAAGTTGATAGGTTTTTGTGGATAAATATTAAAGAGAGAAAGAGTCAGTTTTCATCTTCTTCTTCTTGATCTCATCTGAAACATTTGGTGCTTCTTTTGCAACCGAGAAGTCACCGGGTTGCTTGGCAAGTAATCTCCAATTTTGCTTTCAATTCCATAACTTCATTCTCCATTACTTTAGCATATCATTTTAATCAGTGTGTATATATATATATATACACACACACACAGTTGCAACAATCTATGTTTGAAGATACTTTACAATACAAAATATTGAACATTGAATGTGCAATATTTAAATTTTAAGTACTAATTTATTTTTCATTTCTTTTTCTTTAATTACACAATTTAAAATTAAAGATAATATAAAAACAATAAAAGAGAGTAGGTGTGGATTAATGAGATTATCTGACAGTAGGGAGTGTCGGTGTTGAATTGCCTGATACTATGAATTTTGTACTATTTGATCAAAATAGATAAAAATTGGATTA
>CAUOFW020001724.1:7236461-7250060 GCA_963454935.2 Ilex paraguariensis | reverse complement strand
CAAACTTTTAAACTATGTTTTATATCAATTTAGCCCCTTAAACTGTGTAAGCTGATTCAAATGTGATTCTTCCATCAAAATTCCGGCGTTAATTTGATAGAAATATTTAGGTGCACATCATGTGAATCAGAGATTATGTTACAGTTCAGGGGTCACATGATGTGCACGTGAGAGTTTTTATCAAAATTAATGGCGAATTTGGACAAAAGAGCTACATTGAGATAGATTGTATAATTCATGAGCTTGATTGACACAAATGGTATAGTTCAAGAGGCTAAATAGGTAATTAACTCTTTTCCTAAATTACCTTCTTTTAGTTTATACATTTTATATTACATTATAAGATTTTGTCCTTTAGCTCCGAAATAAGTAATTGTTGCTAATGAATAAGTAAGTGACTTTCATAATCAGTAAGTCGAGCTACTACCGATGGGTGCTTACATAATTCTTGAGACAGAACAGATAGGCCCATTTCTTGGGGTTGCATGTTTCTCATCCATAAACAGTTTGCTGGTTTTCCATTTATCAGGGAACTTTATTCTTCCTTCCAGATATACTGATGTTAGAATAATCTAAGAAGTTTTAAAGAATACCTGGATTTCATTTGCAGGGGAAATTCCATAATTGGTCCAGTTTCCATGGCATATGAGCAGGTTTTTGCTCCATACCATGGCTGGACTCTTAAGACTGCTTTCTCTACTGCATTATATACCCTTCCTTCACTGGCACAAGTCTTGAAGAAAGTAAATGAAAGTGGTGAGTGGATACTATAACATAACCTGCTGCCACGGTCGCATGAATACATGAGCAATATTTTGTACACTTTCAAGTAACAAAGGTTAAATTAGCTTACATCAAACTACTTGTCACGTGTATTGATGTTTGAAAGATGAGCTTGATTGCGGTACTATTTTTCAAAATTCATTTCTTTCTTTTTTTTTTTTTTTCTTCAGAGGCCTCAGCAATGGTTCAGATGCAAAACTATGTAACGGCATCGGCTCCTGTCATACAATATATTGAGAACTTATTTCACTCAGGGGAATCAGGTGACGTGCTGCTAGGATTGGTATAATCAGCTATTACCCTCCTTTAAGTTCGTAATATGACGTGATGTTGGAGAACTTTAACTCAAGGTAATGCATATAATAACCTCATGATGTGCAAGGTTAAACTGTTCTTATCATGTTTCCCTTTAATTTGTAGAACTTGACCATACAATGAACCACTTAAACTTATGGTAAGGCTTCTGTTAGATCATTTGCACCTGATATGGATCAAATCATGTTAGTGTCTGCCTCTTATCAACTATAATGTTGCATGTCTACTCGGATAACTTGCATCTAATGACTCATCGTAGTCATGGTTGCTCTGTTTTGTCCATCATGTCATGTTTTCTTCAAAGATATAACTAGGGGTGTCCATGGGCTGAGCCTGTGAAATTTTTTTCGGGCCAGGCCTGGGTAATATAGGACCAAGCCCTTACTCAAAGTGAGTTATCGGCCGGGCTTCGGGTAGGGGTAGGCCACCCGCAGCCTAACCCGTGAGTCTATTGGGCGGGCCTGTGGCCGGACTTGTTTGCGGGCTTTTTTATATACATCTTTATTTAAAAATAATGAATATTTTTTTAACTTAATATTTGTGTAAATTATATTTTTGAATCAAAAGTAAAGTCAAAATGGATAAAAATAAAATAATGAACTACATTTAATAGAATGAATAAATCTCAACTAGGTTGACACCTATTAACTTATCACTCATTTGTATTACTCTACCATTTAAAATTTATTTGCTTAATACATAGAAAATAAAATAATATATTATTTATAATATCTAAATTTTTAAAAATTCAAATTTCAATATTGAGAGACTTATTTCAAAGTTTCAAATTTAATGGTCAAAAAGTATGTGGGTAGGCTTTCCAGGCCGAGTAATGGGTTTGGGGGTAAACTCAAACCCTCTTTTTAAGGATATTGGATTCGGATTCGGGTTCGGGTGGACCAACTATCGAGCCTATCGGGCTTCGGGCTTAAAATTTTAGGCCGGATAACAGGACCTATGGATAACTCGGCCCATGGACACCCCTAGATATAACAAACTACACATCCAACATTTCACTTGGGAGGCTGTTATTTGATCATGTGAGTGGCAGTGTTAGGATGTCTTATTCCAACTGCAATTCAATGCAAATCTTTTGTCATTTCCTTTTTGTCTGTTTTTGTTGGTGAAGAAAGTCAATATAGATTAATGTGTACGAAAATTTTGAAAATTGGTGTGATGTGTTGTGAAATCAAACATAAAGTGAAATTTATGAAAAGAACGATAAGAATGTAATCTAAACAATCACATAACACAGAATTTACGTGGTTTGACAATTTGCTTACTTCTATAAAGCTGCAGGGATTTCACTATTCTCAAGAAAGAATATAGAGGATGCAGTGACTGTACAGAATTAATAAACTATAATCACCAAAATAATAGTTTTTAAATGTCCTGCACATTGGGCTACACAACAGGCCCAAAAAATTGGCCCAAGCCTCCGCTCCATGAACAAAACCTCAGAAAATTTTTCATTAAAAACACGCAACATTATTTCTGATCGAGTCATCATTCGGATCAACACACAACTAGATTCCACAAAAAAAATTCAACAAATCTCCCATTTGGAGACTAGTTCAATCACCAACATCAACGACAATCCTCCAACAACAGTCCCGTATCCGTGCAACTCATCCTCCTGTCCTCAAGCTAGAAGGCTAACTGAAGCTGCACACAACTTCAACTTCTCAATAGTGACACCCTTAGTCAACATGTCTTCCGGGTTTTTAGTTTCACAGATCTTCTCAAGTATTAGTTGACCATCATCAAGTAAGGACCGTATGAAATGAAATCTAATATGAATGTGCTTCGTCCTAGAATGAAATGGTGGATTCTTGGCGAGGAATATGACACTCTGACTATCACTGTAAAGAGTACCATTCTGTTTCTTTTTATCCAGTTCCTCCAAGAAAATCTGTAATCAAATCATCTCCTTTGAAGCCTTTGACATTGCAACATACTTGGCATTTGTAGTAGAAATATATATTGTCTTCTGTAGGTTGGAACCCCAAGACACGGCAGTACCACCCAAGGTGTAAACAAAATCGATGGTGTTCTTCCTACTATCAGTGTCTTCGGCCAAGTCGGCATCAACAAAACCTTGTAACTCCAAACTATCTTCGGTGAAACATAAACATGCTTCTAAGTAACCTTTCAGACTCCAAACTATCTTCGATGAAACATAAACATGCTTCTAAGTAACCTTTCAAATACCTCAAATCCACTTCACAACCTCCCAATGTTGTCTTCCTGGGTTGCTCATGTATCTACTCACAACTCCCATTGCATGGACAATGTTGGGTCTTGTGCAGACCATAGCATACATGAGTGAATCAATAGCTGAAGCATAAGGAACTTTATTCATGTAGTCATGTTCGTCCTCTGTCTTGGGTGATTGATCTTTGTTGAATCTGAAGTGACTACCCAAGGGTGTGCTAATTGGTTTGGCTTGGTCCATGTTAATTCTACTGAGTACCTTTTTCACATACTTAGCCTGCGATAGTTTCAACGTGCCATTCACTCTGTCTCTGGTGATTCTCATACCAAGGATTTGTTTTGCAGCTCTCAAATCCTTCATTGCAAGCTGTTTTGACAACTGTTTCTTCAGATTGTTAATCTCTTCAATGCTGGAACCTGCAATGAGCATATCATCCCCGTACAACAATAAATGATGTAAGAGTTGTCAAATTTCCTGACATAGCAACAATGATCTCCCTGACACCTGATGTACCATGAACTGCACATAAAGCTGTCAAATTTCTTGCACCACTGTCTAGGAACTTGTTTCAGACCATACAAGCTCTTCATTAATTTGCAAACCAAATTCTCTTTGCCTTGCACTGTGAACCCTTTAGGCTGGTGCATGTAGATGTCTTCTTTAAGATCCCCGTGACGAAACACAGTTTTCACATCTAATTGCTCAAGATGCAAATCTTCAGTAGCAACCATTGTCAGCACTAGCTTGATGGTTGTGATCTTCACTACATGAGAGAAAATATCAGAGTAATTAATGCCCTTCTTTTATTGAAAGCCTTTTACAACTAACATTGCCTTGTATCTCTTACTGCCATCATGCTCAGTCTTTACACGGTATACCCACTTGTTGTGTAGAGCTTTCTTCCCAGATGGAAGTTCTGTTAATTCCCATGTCTGATTCCCTAGCAGGGAATCCATCTCCTCTTTCATGGCTAACTCCCACTTGCTCGAATTCTCATCTTGCAAAGTTTCTTCGTAACTCTGTGGTTATCCACCATTTGTCAACAGAATGTAACTCAATATAGGTGAGAATCGCTGTGGGGTTCGGATAGTCTTGGAAGACTTCTGAGTCGCTGCTGCAGGTGTAGATGGTTCAGGATCTGATTGTGGAATAATGGGAATGGGCGCACTAGACCCACTCTCACCATCACTGTCGTCCTTGCACCGCATTGTGACTTCTGGTAGGTTGACAAACTTAGGCTATTGAGAAGTTGTATCAGCAACTGTACTGGAATTGTCTTTGTAAATCATTTTCTCATTGAGGACCACGTTTCTACTCCTGATGATTTTTCAACTCTATTCATCCTAGAATCGATAACCAAATGAGCTTTTCCCCAAACCCAACCCCCTTAAATCTTTATTCCTCAACACAGTTAGTTAACCCAGTCTTTTTTTAAAAATATCATTTGGAATAACACCTTCATTGGTTAAATTGAATTTTTTTTATTAAAAACGTAATTCAAAATTATGTTTTTTAAAATAAATTTCAAACAGCAACTAACCAATGTTTAAAAAAATAGTGAATAGAAAACGTCATTTTCAACTACGTTTTCTACAACTTATTAAAAAAAAAATGGTGCAATGACGTTTTCTGCTACTTACAGAACCCAAATTTCCCAAATCACAAAAGCCTCCAACGATTTATCCATCCTCTCCACTCCACGCCTCCGACGAAGACCACTCCTATGCAGGCTCTCCTCTTCGCTTCCATCTATATATACATCCCATTCACTCGTCGTTTTCTTCAAGGTTTTAATTACTCTTTTCGATTCTTCCATAGAGGAGCAGTTCTTGAAGGGTTTTAAAGGATTCATTCATCGTCAATCAGATAGCTTTATTTTTGAGATTGAGGGAGAAACAGAGAGAAAAATCAATTATGATGATGTCGAAGTTCAGTTCTTCTGATACCTTCTGTGTCGAGTCGTTTGGTCAGAAGGTCGGTTTTTCTTCGCGTCGTCAATCCAAGGTATGAAGAAGGTTAAGGAGGGAATTCCTTCTAAACCACCGTCGGATGGTGATAAGTCAAGCAATCAACGGCGACAAAGGACGCCGAGGTTCGTGCTGGAGCTGGATGGCGTGCACTATTTTGAAACCATCGTCCTATACTGAAATGCTGATTTTAATTAATTCCTTGTCTTTGGATCATTCGTTGTAATCTTTTCAAAATTGTTTAATACAATGAAACTAAAATTCTTTATTCTTGGATCAATCGTCTTTCTTGATCGCCGTTTCTTTAAGAAATTTCTAGTTTTTTTCTTCTTCTATTTTATTTTGTGAGTGTGCGCAAGACAGAGAATTGGTCTTCTGTTTAGATTTTCTTACATCTATTTTGAGGGTTTTTTTTGTGTCGCTTCTCAAACTTCTCTCCATCTTCGTTGTTTTTGGTTAAAAGCAGTGGATACAATGGGATGATAGGGATATATATATTCTGCACAGGAAAATTCCTGTGATCGATTGAGATATTTAATTCACGGTCAGTGTTGAATGAATGATCGGCGTTAACTTGGGATTTGATATTATAATGTTTAGCCATCTTAGGGTGCCGAGCACCCAATGCATGTCCCCGGTTGAGCACCCAATGCAAGTTGCTCTAAAGGGTCCTTGGGAGATAAAAGATCAGCACAATGCTTACAGTTGGCGCACTTGAAGTAACGTGGTTGATTTTCATTCTACAAAGCTTGTTTTAATGGAAATAGATAGGGTTATCTATTCCTTGTAAAAGCCAACCAAACATGGCACGTCTCTCCTCCTAAGTGGAATGATCATCCACTCTTCTGTTCAACATTACAGAACTCTTCACAGTTGGTGCATGATAGTGGCTCAACAGGAGCCTAGTATGAAAATCTAGGAAGCACGGATACAAGTACGTGATATGAGTACGATACGATACGGATATGACGATATAGTAAAATTTAAAAAAACAGGATACGAGTATGACCAAGATATGTCTATAATAAAATATATTTTATATTTTACTATTATTTAACAACTTAGAAATTACAATTTTTCAATAATTGTTTAACATTAGTAAGTAAAATTAAAAAATTTTACCATGAAAAGGATGTAATATCATCTCATTATGATCTGTTCATAAAATGAGCATGACAAATTAAAGGAATTATAATAACATTTAACTGGTTGGTTTTACAAGTATTTATTTTTAAAAGTATAGTGTCAGTGATTCATTTTTTTTATACCCTCTTAACATATAATAATAGATAATACTTAAAAAAATACTTGTGTTTATAAAATCAGATAGAATTTTGTTGATGTTTTATATTGTATGTGAACTCTAAAGAAGGGTTATAGCTTAAAATTAAAAATTGTACATCTTAATCCATGTTTAGAAGTATCCGTGAAATATTCACATATTTTATTAATTATCGGATACGGATGATGCGTATCCGATACGTATCATCTAATATCCGACGAATATTGTATCGAATACGGTATCGGATACGGGTACGTCGACCTTAACGAAGTATCCATGCTTCATATATGAAAATACAGACGAGTATAAACAAACAAAAAAAAAAGAAATAAAATAACAACACCCATCTTTCATGAGATGTGAATGACGAAAGCTCATATGAGATGGTATGAAGAGGAACAAGAAAAAATAGATGGCTCCCCACATCCCCTGCCTTACTCCAAACTTTGCAATTTCCCATGGGATGCCCATATCTTCATGATGGAAGAGTGTCACCTCACACGATGTCAGTTGAAACTTCTGCCTAGGAATTTAGGAACGACTACATACAATACAGATAGATAGTGGCAAGACTTGAATCACCCTACATTATCTTTTCAACAAAAGTTAAGACTTCAAAGCAAAGAAACAAACTTTATGCCCCTTTGCAAAACTAACCAATTTCACTGGAACAGAAGGGCAGTCAACACGTCTTGGTTTCTCTCGTATTGGAACAGAAGGGCAGGGCACACCCTACTGAAAAATATAAAGGGACAATAAGAGATGGGAACTTCAAATTTAAGCAGCTCAAACAGGCATAAACAAGATATATAGGACCCCTGCACTGATTGATGGACACAGACAAAATAACAAGAAAATCTTGTTATTTTATTAACTTGCAAGCTATAAAGTTCACCTGCAGCTGTTAAACATGGCAAGAAAAAGTAAGAGGAAGAATGGATAAAATTAAAGTCATTGCAATATTGCTAAGTAAATATAGATTGGAATTCAATGAAATTCAAGTGTGCAAGCATCTATAAACTCAGCACTAAATCATCAATTACAACGATCCCCTTTCGAATTCGTACATCAATATCGTCGCAGTGGCAATCCTACCTTGTACAGTGGTTGAAACCTTGAACTACCCAGGTACAATAATGAGAGATCAGATTTCTGATTGAATTAACATTGATGTTCATAAATCGGCAAAGAAATGGTAAGTTGTGGAGTCTACTGCAATAAGCCTCAAGGCAGCAACTGCTGCTACGCCTGCGACAGACATGCAACCGAGGTACATCTGGTTTGCAAGGATAAACGTAAGATTCAGCTTCTGTAAACAATTCACCAAGAAATGGCAGCAGAGCAGCAACAAACGAGTGTAAAATATAAAAACATTACAAATTTAGGTAAATTGTACCGTTAGTCCCTGAAGTTTGCCACTTGTTGCATTTTCATTCTTAAAGTTCTAATTTCATCCTCTATGTTAACGCATTTGCTCACTTTAGTTCTTATACCTACCTGCCGTCCAAAAAAATGACGGAAAAGAGCATGTGAGAAAGTCTGGGGTTTGGTTTCCAGAAGAGGTATGTAAAATTCTATATTATCCAGTTTCAAACTGTAAACGCAACCAACTCAAAACTAATAGGCAATTATTAAAGAGGCTCACAAGGCTCATATACTAGTTTGACAGGCATTATTATGCCGATGTGGGACAAGCTCCAGCAGAAAAAAAAATTAGAAGACATAACAAATTGCACTTATACAATCAATAAAATTGAAACATAGGGTCTTGCCCAAAGCCTTCTTGGCAATGACTGGAGAGGCTCACTAGGTTCATGTACTAGTTTGGGAGGCAGTATTGTGCCAATGTGGTACTAGCTCTAACAAAAACTTATGCTCCCATGAATTCAAGTTTAGTTTACATGCTCCGTGTAGCCAGAAGGAATCGCAATTGAAGCAAGGGAAGTTCTGAACGAGAGAGGGGATCTGATCGAGAGAGGAGATCTGATGGAGAGAGAGTGATCTCAAAGAGAGAGAGAGAGATGCGATAGAGTGATTGTTGTTTTAAAAAATCTAAGATGTAAGGTATTAAAAACGTCATTACAAAAGATGTTTTTTACCTCCAATTTTTTTTAATGCCCCGTTAACAGCTGTTTGAAATTTTATTTTAGAAAACGTCATTAAAAATAACGAGTTTAAAAACATCATTCTTAATGACGTTTTGAGTCAAAAAAATTCAAAGTTAAAATCGTCATTGAAAATGACGTTTTACCATATGGAGACATCATTGCAAATGACGTTTTAAAAAAAAAGATCAAGTTTGAGAATTATGTTTAAAAGTGACAAGGTTATGAAAATAAGTTTTTATGGGGGCTGGGTTTGGGAAAAACCTCCAAAAGTCGGTTTTGAGAAAATGAGGCCGTGGTAACTGGATTTGTGAGTAATAAGAATCTGAGAGGCTGCACTTGGTCAAAAAATCTCTATCATCCGAACCTATTCCCACTCAGATTCTTGTTTGTTTCCCTCTCACATTCCACACGTTTCTAATCTGCAACCTCACACTCTTTCACTTCTCTCACCCCTCAAATTTGTTACGCCAGTTGCTAAACTTCAAGGTCTAATCCAGTAGGCTATGTACACATCTTTCATCCCGTCAATATGCTACATCCACTCCTTTCATCTTCTCATCTTAGCCGTGGAGGTATTTATAATTGCTGATTGTATGCGGGGTATATGATGCATAATTTTTTACCCATTTGATTTTTATACAAATGCAAAGCCTTTTCTCTCTGGTTTTCTGAAGTTTTGTCTCCCATACTCCTGGTGGCTCTTATTCAAGTAAGCCTCTCTCCCGCTATTCTCATCCATTACTTGATGTTTCGCCATTATTTTTTTATTCCCAGATTTGTTTTTTCTTATTTATTTGTAGCTGTTTTTTATTTTGTCTGTCGTTGCCTGTTCCGAACAACCCTGTCGCATATGATCCGACGTTTACATACCTAAGCATGATAAATGTACCCAGTCCTGCATGTTAAAGTCATTTATTGGCATTTAAGAGAACCAATTGTTTTTGTTTTTCAGATTATCTATGAAGGTTATAGACACTTAGATATAGATATAAATCAAATTGAGGTTATTTTCCTTTTTTGACTTCTTGACATGTTGGTATGAAGAAAGTAATTATTATATTTGCCATGATTTGATTCAATATTTACTCAAAGGACTGGAAAAAACCTAACAAATGCTTTTGTATATTGCTATTGTTGGTCGGAGATAAATCTTCCGTGGGAAAGATATGTAATGAAATCTTCGAAACTAATCGGATTGTGATCCTAATATATACAACATGAATTTAAATCCGATTGTTAACTATGAATTGATATGTATAACAGCCTATTCTATCCAGTCTCTCGCTTCTTTTTTTTTTTTTTTTTAATAGACTGGTTTCTGTTTTCTGTGGAATAGACTCTTTTGAGTCTTATCCATGTGGCCTTTGTGCACGTGTTTTGAGTTTTATTGTACATCTTTTATTTTCATATCAACAAATTATTTATTTTTAGAGAAGAAACAAAAGAAAAAAAAACACATATTTATAACAGATATGTTAATGTATACAATAATAATATGTTTGTCCCATATTAATTAGACTAAAAAATTTCACTACTTTCTTGTACGATAAATACACCTCCCCATGTACATTATAAATTATACCAAAACAATATACAATTGATATTCACTTTTTATTCTCTTTTTTCACATGGTATCAGAACCTAAGCTTGTGAATCCTTCTAGTCAAGAATAGTATGCTTTATGGTTGCCCTACGAGGAATCCTCCACCTCAGAAATTTTGAGGTTCTTCTTCTCTTCTGGCCACCCTCCGACAACCCTCTGGCCACTTTCCAGTGACCCTTTGGTGACTCTCTAGTCATCCTTTGGCCACCCTCCAACCATCTCTTGGCAATCTTGTGACGATATTTTGATCACCTCTGGTCATCTTCCAATGACATTTCAATCACCTTCCAACCATCCTTTAACCTCCTTCGGTGACCTTTCAGTCGTTCACTGATCGTTCGAATCTTTTATGCACTATTTGATATGACTCAGTCTCAATGTTCATATTGAGACTGTGTCACAAGTCTGGTCATGCTTTACTCAACTGTTTAACCCAAAGTTTGTAAGTTCTGTCATAAAAAAAGCTCAAGCCACTATCTGAGTAACTGTCCACAAAATTTGTATCATAATGCACTCAAGAATAGCAGACCTAACATCAATCAACAGTACAGATCTAACAATCAGTCGAGCGACAAGTCTATACTTATTTCTCACACTGTTGCTTCTATTGTCAATGACCATTGTCCTCCAAAGACTCTTTTTTCTACCTTTAGTGCCAGTGATCTTGTGGCTATCCTCAAACAGGTTTTTTCTATATTAGTTAATCAATCTTCTACTACTTTGTCTACCACTTCAAGTAAATCATCTTAGTTCTTTGACTCTGCATGTTGTAACCACATGACCCCTGATAAATAGTTGTTTTCTTCCATCTGCTAGTTTTGTTCCATCAGTTCACACTGTAGATGCCTCACATATGTATGTTAATCATGTTGGATATGTCTCTACATCCCATATGTCACTTTTCCATACTTATCACATACTTAATCTTAATCTCAATCTCATATCTATGGGTTAACTTTGTGATTTCGAACTCACTATTTTATTCTCTTGTATTGATTGTATTGTCCAAGATCCACAGATAGAACAGACCCTTGGGATAGGTCATAAGTATAGACGTTTGTTTGAGCTTATCTATATTTGTCTTCCCACAATGACTATTTTCCTTCGTCCTTTCTACTATTGTTGCTTCCACTCCAACCAACTCTCCTTTCAATCTTTGACATTCCAGTCTGGGTTATGTCACTACAAGAAAAATATTTTTTAGTGGCAAAAAAAGTTATCACTAAAAGTGAATAATTCGCCACTAAAAGTTTTCTGCGACAAAAAAATTTGGTTGCCAATTTGTCGCGGCATGCTTGTCACTAAAAATTTTTGACGACCAACTAAAGTTTCGTTGCTAAAGTAGATTATCAGTGACAAAAAATTTAATCGCTTAAAAATTCAGCTACTTGTCACAAAAAAACCTTCGTCGCCGAAAGAAATTATATTATAGTCATATTTTTCTCTTTGGTGATGACATAATATTTGTCGCTGAAAATCAAGGTATGTTTTTTGCAATTAATATATTTTCTACGCCAAATAACAAATGACCAAATTTTATAAACGGGTAACACGACACGAATCGTTTAATCTGTTTAATTTTAAAAAAATTATATCAACAAATTTTAATATTATACTTCTCTTACTCCACTTTTTTTTTATTGTCAGATGTAATTACTTAAAAAAGGAGGAATTTCTAATTAAATCTCACATAAAAATCAAACTCTAAGGCTAAAAGAAAAGGTAAGAGGCCACTGTCTTTTATAGGCAAGTCAGTCTTCCCCATCTCACATCATTTGCCGATGTGGGACAAAAATAAAAGACATTAGTTTGTCTTTGTCTTTGAACTTTTTGCGACAATTTTTCTTACACGTCGCAAAAAGTCGTCTCAGTAAAACGTTTTTCTTGTAGTGTGTTTCTTCAAGTTGTCTATAGTATTTAATTTTCAGTGGTCAGTTAGGACATGTTCACAGTGAATAACTTGATTGTTTGTCTTGTAAATTTGTAAAATAGCCAACTTTATCTTGTAGTAACAGTAACTTTTTGTCTTCTGCCCCTTTTGATTTGGTTCATTTTGATATTTGGAGACCTGCTCCAACTGTCACTATAGAATGGTCAAAGCACTTTTTTATTTTTATTGATGACTATTCTCGCTTTACTTGGATTTTTCTTTTATAAACACGATTTCAGTTGCCACAAATTTATTATAATTTTGCCAAAAATAGTCCAAACTCAATTCTCACGATCAATTAAAATCTTTAAATCTGATAATGACATGGAATATAGAGACATCACATTCCTTAACTTTCTCAATCAACATGGCATTATTCTTCATCATTATTGTCCTAACATATTTTAACAAAATGGACGTGCTGAGCGCAAACATCGTCATATTCTTGATACTATTTGTGCTCTTTTCACCTCTTCTTCGGGTCTTTGGCGTTTTTAGGGTGAATCTGCTCTTACTATTGTCTATACCATCAATCATATTCCATCTCTTATTATTGGGAATCAATCTTCCTATAAACGATTCTCTCCTATTATTAGTGCTACCTTTGGAAATTTTGGTTTCTCTTCCAACCCTTATGATTCGGCTCTCTTTGTTAGTAAGTCTGAGCGTGACATTACTCTACTACTTTTCTATGTTGATGATATAATTATTAATGGGGATGATGTTTTCGTATTTCTGATCTCAAACATCTTCTCAACACACACTTTGAGATAAACGATCTTGGTTCTCTTAGCTACTTCTTAGGCCTTGAGATCTAGTCGACTACAGTGGATATTATCTCTCTGAGGCCAAGTATGCCTCTGATCTTCTTACTCGTGTTGGATTCACTGATTGCAAGACTGTACCTACCCTATTAGAGAAAATTGTTTGACTTACTCCTGGATATTCCCTATGTTCATCTCGTCAGCCAATTTTTGACTGCCCCTCGCTCTGCTCATTTTGTTGTTGTTCTTCATATTCTACGATATATTAAGGATATTATGTTTCATGGTTTTTATTACTCTACTTGCTCACCTCTTGGGTTACGCACCTCTTGGGTTACGCACCTATTAACGAGGAGTACCTCACGCTTGCCACTGGTACAGTCATGTCTACATAATNTCTTGGGTTACGCACCTATTAACGAGGAGTACCTCACGCTTGCCACTGGTACAGTCATGTCTACATAATCCATTGCCTATGCCGTCATGATTTTTATACTTCAACTTGAAAAAAAATTGACTTCTAAGGAACCATTTCATGCTTTTTTTTTTTTTTTTTGTTGCATACTTTAGGATCGATATCAGAAATAACGTTCATTATTTTTTGTTTCTCTTTCATTTTGTCAATCACTTTT
>CAUOFW020001724.1:7196246-7236449 GCA_963454935.2 Ilex paraguariensis | reverse complement strand
TTTTTTTTTTTTTTTGTTTTAGGATCGATATCAGAAATAACGTTCATTATTTTTTGTTTCTCTTTCATTTTGTCAATCACTTTTCTTAGCGGAATTTGAAATTTGATGAGGTATTTAAATTTCACAAAAGTCATACCACCATGTACCATTCTTATAGTAACTAAGCATTCTTCATTTTTATTATTGTAGTTCACTCTGATACCATTGGGTACAATACCTCTAAGAAATCATCAATCATCTTTTGTAATAGAGTTTAGAATCTATTCAAGTTTGATATTACTCTATTAAACAATTTTCGACTATAAACTCTATATTAGCATATCTCATATTTACGGTACCTAACTATCTCTATCCTTATTCTTTATGTTCATTTTGCTGTAATTGCTTAGTTGCTTCATGATCATGTTCACTTATGTGGGTTATGTAAGCTGTGAATTACAATTAGTAGGTTTTGAACATTATATTATATTTTATAGAAATTATACTAATTTATAATGATCCTATTAATATATTACCAAACTTGTACATCTAACATAAAAAAAGTAATATAAAACTAATTAAATATGTAACTTGTCTATTTTTTTTAATAAATGTTGTACATATTTATATTTATTATAATTGGTGACACATTTTAGACCATTGTTCAATGGATATACTCCTAAAAATTCACAGTAACAAATTAAAACATTTAACAAATGATGTATATATAATATCATAATACAATATTATACATGTATGAAATACCAATGGAAATAGCACTCTTAAAAATGATATCACGATAACTTTATATTTATGTATATTATAAATTGAAAATTGAAAATTAATTAAATATGTAACATATCATACAATATACTTTACCAATACTTTTAATTAACATTTTATGCAATTTATTAATATAATTATGAGCTATTAATATATTACCAAGTAAACAAATAAATTAAAAAGAAAGTAAATAGGTAATAGACTAAAAACTTTAAAAAATATTGTACATATTCATGGTAAATATGGTGATACATTTCATATCCACTATTAAAATGATATAGTCCTAAACATTAAAAAGATTTATATATGATAGTGGTAAATATAAACAAAATGAGTTGACATATACTATTATTTTGGTTTATTGTTCTGAATTCATCTTATATAACGTCATATGTAATCTTTTGGGTTCCGCTTGATTTTATTTTTAACTAGGTTGTGCATTGCACATGATACTACTAGTACCCACTATTGAAATGATATAGTCCTAAACATTAAAAATATTTATATATATGACAATGGTAAATATAAANCATGATACTACTAGTACCCACTATTGAAATGATATAGTCCTAAACATTAAAAATATTTATATATATGACAATGGTAAATATAAAAAAATTGAATTGACATGTACTTTTATTTTGGTTTATTGTTCTAAATTCACCTTAAAGAACATCAAATGTTATCTTTTGGGTTTTGCTTAATTTTATTTTTATCTAAGTCGTGCATTGCATATGATCCTACTACTAACATCCTAAAGCGGAGGTGTTGTTTTTGAATTGTTGGCACTTATTATTAGTTGGAATGAAATTTAAATTTAAATTTAAACACAATGTCTATTTAGTAATTTTGATTTTTATGTTTTATTTGAAAGTTATATTCTTTGTTCTTAAAATGCATCACCAGTGGCACTAACTAGTAGTTGGAATAAAATTTAAAATCAAATGTAAATGCAATATTTATTTAGTAATATCTTTTTTATGTTTTATTTGAAAGGTATATTTTTAGTAGTAAGTGTCACTGAAGATACACTTCAGGAACAAAGAATATACCTTTCAAATAATGCAAAAAAAATTACTAAATAAACATTACATTTGAATTTAAATTTCGTACCAACTACTAGTAAGTATATACCTTCTAATGAAAAAAAAAACGGAATTACTAAACAAACATTACATTTATGTTTAAATTTCATTCCAACTATTAATCAGTGTCACTAGTGGTATGCTTTAGGAACGAAGAATATAGAAAAAAGAATTACTAAATAAATATTGTATTTACATTTAAATTTGAATTTCATTCCAACTATTAATAAGTGTCATTAGTGATAGTTGGAATGAAATTCAAATTCAAATGTAAATGCAAAGTTTAGTACTTTCACTTTTTTTCATTTGAAAGACATTTTTCGTTCCTGAAGTGTACCACTAGTGCACTTACTAGTAGCTGGAATAAAATTCAAATGTAAATGCCAATTATATTGGAAATATAACTTGATTCTTAGCCTAAGTAGTATAGTTAATTAATTGCTAAAATTCTCTTTCAATGGATTAGACAAATGTTATTGTATACATTTTCTAACCACACACTGCACAGAATAATCGATTGGAGGGTGCACAAAGTGGCTCACCCCTCACAAAGAAATGGTTCCTTCAGATGCAAATAGACGAGTAAGATCATTTTAACATCTTTGAGTCATTGTAATACGCATTTGATTGGCCATAGTCAGGGAATTAAGATAGGTGTTTTATAGAGGCATTGGTCAAAGAATCAACAACAAAAAAAATGCAATTTAAGTCTTGTATTTATTTGTTGTCATCAATCAAGTGAATACATAAAAAATAAGGAAGTGGACTTCAGATAAGTCAATAACTACTCGTTCATATAAGTAGATAATTATCAACTTGCCTTTCATGTAAGTCAATAACTACTCTAGTAGAGTTTGCTTTACCTATTTAAGATTTTATTATTATTTGGTGATACCATGTCATTAATGCTAGTATAGTATCACCTTTGTATTGAATATTATTATACATTTTCACTCTCTCACGTCTTCCTCCTAGAGATGGCAATCGTGTCGTGTTATGTCGAGTTCGTATCGGAGACTAGTCAGTCCTAACTTAGCCTATTTAACTAATAGTGTCGTGTCGATTGATTAGTTTTTTTCGTGTCAAGTTCGTGTTCGTATTGACCCATATAAACATTGCATAAAGAAATTAATGCCAAGATTTAAGTCTACAATTATATTATCAATTAATTGAATCCATGCTCATATTTTTTTTATAAATTAAAAATTAACTTAATAAACATAATAATAATAATGAATAAAAATTATTTTTTGTACAATAATTATGTCAATGTGTAATAAATNTATAAATTAAAAATTAACTTAATAAACATAATAATAATAATGAATAAAAATTATTTTTTGTACAATAATTATGTCAATGTGTAATAAATAATAATAAATAATAGCATTTTTTATATAATATTATTTAAATGTGTTAATTATATCAATTTCGTGTTTTTTGTGGTTGACATTAACCCAAACTATTTATTATTCGTATTAATGGTCGTGGTATNCACTGAAGATACACTTCAGGAACAAAGAATATACCTTTCAAATAATGCAAAAAAAAATTACTAAATAAACATTGCATTTGAATTTAAATTTCGTACCAACTACTAGTAAGTATATACCTTCTAATGACAAAAAAACGGAATTACTAAACAAACATTACATTTATGTTTAAATTTCATTCCAACTATTAATCAGTGTCACTAGTGGTATGCTTTAGGCATGAAGAATGTAGAAAAAAGAATTACTAAATAAATATTGTATTTACATTTAAATTTGAATTTCATTCCAACTATTAATAAGTGTCATTAGAGATAGTTGGAATGGAATTCAAATNGCATGAAGAATGTAGAAAAAAGAATTACTAAATAAATATTGTATTTACATTTAAATTTGAATTTCATTCCAACTATTAATAAGTGTCATTAGAGATAGTTGGAATGGAATTCAAATTCAAATGTAAATGCAAAGTTTAATACTTTCATTTTTTTTCATTTGAAAGACATTTTTCGTTCCTGAAGTGTACCACTATTGCACCTACTAGTAGCTGGAATAAAATTCAAATGTAAATGCCAACTATATTGGAGATATAACTTGATTCTTAGCCTAAGTAGTATAGTTAATTAATTACTAAAATTCTCTTTCAATGGATTAGACAAATGTTATTGTATACATTTTCTAACCACACACTGCACAGAATAATCGATTGGAGGGTGCACAAAGTGGCTCACCCCTCACAAAGAAATGGTTCCTTCAGATGCAAATAGACGAGTAAGATCATTTTAACATCTTTGAGTCATTGTAATACGCATTTGATTGGCCATAGTCAGGGAATTAAGATAGGTGTTTTATAGAGGCATTGGTCAAAGAATCAACAACAAAAAAAATGCAATTTAAGTCTTGTATTTATTTGTTGTCATCAATCAAGTGAATACATAAAAAATAAGGAAGTGGACTTCACATAAGTCAATAACTACTCGTTCATGTAAGTAGATAATTATCAACTTGCCTTTCATGTTAGTCAATAACTACTCTAGTAGAGTTTGCTTTACCTATTTAAGATTTTATTATTAGTTGGTGATACCATGTCATTAATGCTAGTATAATATCACCTTTGTATTGAATATTATTATACATTTTCTCTCTCTCACGTCTTCCTCCTAGAGATGGCAATCGTGTCGTGTTATGTCGAGTTCATATCGGAGACTAGTCAGTCCTAACTTAGCCTATTTAACTAATAGTGTCGTGTCGTTTGATTAGTTTTTTTCGTGTCAAGTTCGTGTTCGTATTGACCCATATAAACATTGCATAAAGAAATTAATGCCAAGATTTAAGTCTACAATTATATTATCAATTAATTGAATCCATGCTCATATTTTTTTTATAAATTAAAAATTAACTTAATAAACATAATAATAATAATGAATAAAAATTATTTTTTGTACAATAATTATGTCAATGTNTTATAAATTAAAAATTAACTTAATAAACATAATAATAATAATAATGAATAAAAATTATTTTTTGTACAATAATTATGTCAATGTGTAATAAATAATAGCATTTTTTATATAATATTATTTAAATGTGTTAATTATATCAATTTCGTGTTGTTTGTGGTTGACATTAACCCAAACTATTTATTATTCGTATTAATGGTCGTGGTATTTACAAGTTTGTGTTGAAAAATGATTAATCATAACCTGCTAATTTCGTGTCGAGTTTAAGTAGTTTTATTGTGTTGTGTTAGTAATTGCCACCATTACTCCTCTCTCTTTCTCTCTCTCTCTCTCTCTCTCTCTCTCTTACGCTGAACATATCCACCTACGACAACACTAAGAAGTTTTTTTCCTATAAAATGCTACGCACCCTATTCGGTTAAAGAAGGAAGCTTTTTCCTAGTCAATTGGGTCCATTTTGATTTGATTATAACCTGAAAAAGCGTTCATGAAGTTGAGAAGCTCATGGCCTGAGGTGGCATCAACAATGAGGTCTATACATGGTAAAGAAAAACAATCTTTTAGACAAGCTCAATTTAGGGCAGTGAAGTCGATGTAAAGGCTCCTTTTTTCATTTGTCTTTTTGACTAGAACAACATTCGCTAGCCAGGTCGTGTGATCAACTTCCGTGACAACTACAACATAGAGGAGTTCGGTTATTTCTTCGTTTATTGCTTTCTACATTTCTGGTGCAAAGCTCATCCTCTTCTGTAACTTTACAGGCTGACAACCGAGGTCACCTTGAAGTCTATTCCTTGCATATCTTTATGCTTTCAAGCGAAGACGTCCAAACTATGCCTTCAAAAGGTGATGAGTTTCTCTTTGATCTCTACTACCAACCTGAAGCCAACAAAAATCACGTGTCCAAGATCATCATCTACTTGAACAAGCTCTAGCTCTTTCAAAAGTGTGGGCCTTGCATCCACCTCTTCTCTGATGTCCAGGTCGTCCACCTGAACAATATCCACCTTTTCTGCTCCATGGAGGTCATATTGCACTTTCTAGCCATTTTTTGGTCCCTTCTAACCACACCAACCCCACTCTCAGTGGAGAATTTCACCACCAAGTGATAGACATAGANGAGGTCATATTGCACTTTCTAGCCATTTTTTGGTCCCTTCTAACCACACCAACCCCACTCTCAGTGGAGAATTTCACCACCAAGTGATAGACATAGAGAATGACTTTGAGAGCATTTAGGGAAGGTCTTCCCATGATAACATTGTAGGTTGAGGGGGCCTCAACAACAAGAAACTTAACTGTGGTAGTGGCTTTGGAAAGAGGTTCCNGAGAATGACTTTGAGAGCATTTAGGGAAGGTCTTCCCATGATAACATTGTAGGTTGACGGGGCCTCAACAACAAGAAACTTAACTGTGGTAGTGGCTTTGGAAAGAGGTTCTCCAATAGTCAAGACAAGCTGAATAGATTCGAGGGTATATATGTTATCTCCTAAAAATCCATGAGATGAGATTTGACAAGTTGAAATTGTTTTTGGCCAATGTCGAGCTGATTAAAGGCATTTGCAAAAGTGATATCGATTGAGCTTCTATTGTCAACGAGGACTTATTAGATGCTTTTGTTGGCTTTCATTGACATCTTTCACAACTAGGGGTCATCATGGGGAAACTGACATCCTTCCAAGTTAGTGTCTAAGAATGTGATCTCTATGTTGAGATGAGGAGTCTTTTGCATATAACATATTTTAGAGAATTCCTCAAAATGGATCTGTTGCACATGCACTTTTCTGGTTGAGTTGTAGTCCCTTCCTCCAACAAATCCTCCTTAGATGACCATAATTTCATCAATGGGTTGTTGGTGTTGCTGCCTTGCCTAGGGGTGGTTCCCAACGTCTCTTAGCTCATTCACCCCCTTCTTAAGCCACGAACCGTCTGAGATGTCATCTTTGGATAAGGAACTCAATCTATCTTTGCAATTGGATGCAGTCATTAGTATCATACTCATGGTCAATGTGAAAGTTGCAATATTTGTTCTGGTCCCTCTTGTGAGGGTTTGACCTCATTTTTTAAGGCCATTTTGCCAAATTTCTCATGTTGCATTTAATGCAAAACCTACGCTACTGAAGTGTTCAGGAGAATATACTATTTTGGTAATCGACCTCCCTGATTGCTTTGGCTTGAAGGAGTTTTTCTGACCTCCTCATTGATCGTCTTTTAGTGCTCTAGGANGAGGGTTTGACCTCATTTTTTAAGGCCATTTTGCCAAATTTCTCGTGTTGCATTTAATGCAAAACCTACGCTACTGAAGTGTTCAGGAGCATATACTATTTTGGTAATCGACCTCCCTGATTGCTTTGCCTTGAAGGAGTTTTTCTGACCTCCTCATTGATCGTCTTTTAGTGCTCTAGGAAAAAACTTCTTCGTTTTTGGTTGATGGGTTTGTAGGTTGGGTTTACGCTGAGCATGTGTGTGATGATTGAGGGGTCAATTCCGTGCATATCCTCTTGCTTCCAGGTGAATACTCCTATATTCCTTCCGAGGNTCCTCATTGATCGTCTTTTAGTGCTCTAGGAAAAAACTTCTTCGTTTTTGGTTGATGGGTTTGTAGGTTGGGTTTACGCTGAGCATGTGTGTGACGATTGAGGGGTCAATTCCGTGCATATCCTCTTACTTCCAGGTGAATACTCCTATATTCCTTCCGAGGAACTGAATAAGGAGGTCCTTGAACTCTTTAGGCACCTTTGATCCCACGTATATTACATGGTCTGGCTCTTCATCGAGCTGGATAGGCTCTAGCTTTTTCAAGGGCATAGGTCTAGTATCCAGCTCATCTCTCATATCAAATTCATCCAACTGGATGGTTTCAACCTCCTTCCTTTTCATTAACGCCATGTAGCATTCCCTTACTACTTGTTGGTCTCCTCGAATCACTCCTATGTTGTTTTCAGTGAAATTTTTACCACTAGGTGATAAGCAGAAGGGATGGCTTTTATGGCATTGAGAGAAGGTCGTCCTAGCAAAACATTGTACGCAGAGGGGGCATTAAATACTAGTAACCTCGCTGTGGTAGTGGATTGGCAAGGTAGGCTTCCCATGTTGAGGATGAGTTGAATCGACCGNTGGTCTCCTCGAATCACTCCTATGTTGTTTTCAGTGAAATTTTTACCACTAGGTGATAAGCAGAAGGGATGGCTTTTATGACACTGAGAGAAGGTCGTCCTAGCAAAACATTGTACGCAGAGGGGGCATTAAATACTAGTAACCTCGCTGTGGTGGTGGATTGGCAAGGTAGGCTTCCCATGTTGAGGATGAGTTGAATCTACCATAAGGGGAGTACGCTTTCCCCCAAGAATCCTAATAGATGGGTTTTAATTGGCTCGAGCTTGTCTTTGTCTATGTCCATCTTGTCGAAAACAAATGCGAATATGATATCAGCAGAACTTCCATTGTCAATCAGGATTCAATGAACAGTTCTATTGGCTATGATGGTTCTTACTACTAAGGGATCATCCTGGGGGTGTTGATATCCCCCCATGTCTGCATTCAAGAAAGTTATGTCCATGTTTAGCCAAGGTGCCTTGGTCACAGTTTGCACCTCCAATATCTCCTCGGTTCTGACTTTGCGCATGTAGGCTTTTCTGGTTGAGTTGGTTTCTCCTTTGCTAGCGCAAATCCTCCAGAAACTACCCTGATCTTTCCCATGGGTTGTTGATGCTGTGCAGGATTTTGTTGCTAAGNTGCATTCGAGAAAGTTATGTCCATGTTTAGCCAAGGTGCCTTGGTCACAGTTTGCACCTCCAATATCTCCTCGGTTCTGACTTTGCGCATGTAGGCTTTTCTGTTTGAGTTGGTTTCTCCTTTGCTAGCGCAAATCCTCCAGAAATTACCTTGATCTCTCCCATGGGTTGTTGATGCTGTGTAGGATTTTGTTGCTAAGGTGCCAGGGGAGGGTGAACCTTGTTTTGATTATCATGCCTTACAAAATGATGTAGCAGCCCCCGCTGAATCAGGAACTCAATTTCCTTTTTCAACTAGATGCAATCATCGGTGAGGTGGTCATTGTTTCTGTGGTATTCGCAGTACTTCATGCCATTCCTTTTTGCTGGATTCATTTTCATCCGAGATGGCTACCTCAAGAATTTCTCATTCTGTACTTCATAGAGGATGTGGGATATCGTAGTTGTAAGTGGAATGAGCTGTCGAGGTACATACCACGGATGTAACTCTTGTTGCNCCCTTTTTGCTGGATTCATTTTCATCCGAGATGGCTACCTCAAGAATTTCTCATTCTGTACTTCATAGAGGATGTGGGATATCGTAGTTGTAAGTGGAATGAGCTGTCGAGGTACATACCTCGGATGTAACTCTTGTTGCGGGGGACCCAAGTGATCCCTGACATCTCATTTCCTCTTCGGGGAACGGTCCTTGTTTCTTCTTGGAGACCTATCTTGGCTTTTTTCTTTCTCGGGACTTCGATCCCTCTTCNTCACAGTTTGCACCTCCAATATCTCCTCGGTTCTGACTTTGCGCATGTAGGCTTTTTTGGTTGAGTTGGTTGCTCCTTTGCTAGCGCAAATCCTCCAGAAACTACCCTGATCTTTCCCATGGGTTGTTGATGTTGTGCAGGATTTTGTTGCTAATGTGCCAGGGGAGGGTGAGCCTTGTTTTGATTATCATGCCTTACAAAATGATGTAGCAGCCCCCGCTGAATCAGGAACTCAATTTCCTTTTTCAACTAGATGCAATCATCGGTGAGGTGGTCATTGTTTCTGTGGTATTCGCAGTACTTCGTGGCATCCCTTTTTGCTGGATTCATTTTCATCCGAGATGGCTACCTCAAGAATTTCTCATTCTGTACTTCATAGAGGATGTGGGATATCGTAGTTGTAAGTGGAATGAGCTGTCGAGGTACATACCACGGATGTAACTCTTGTTGCAGGGGATCCAAGTGATCCCTGACATCTCATTTCCTCTTCGGGGAACGGTCCTTGTCTCTTCTTGGAGACCTATCTTGGCTTTTTTCTTTCTCGGGACTTCGATCCCTCTTCTTCTCCTCTTTCCCTTTCTCTTTCTGCGTGGAAGAGATCCCTGCCTTAGAAATGAGAGTTTTGTCGCCATTGATATACTTTTTTGCTTTGACAAGCACTTCTGCCATATTGGCTTACAGATTTTTAGATATGGAGAATATTAGGTCTTTCGACTATACTCCTAACCCGACGATAAAGGTAGTAATAACAAACTTTTCATCCGGAACGTCCACTTTTAGAGATTCTGAATTGAACCTTTGAACATAAGATCTCAGGTTCTCATTGGGTCCTCATCTTACATTCAGCAAATGGTAACTTGGTTTTCGGTAAGTCTGAGCTCCTATGAAGTGTGACACGAAGGATATAAAGAGTTCTCTGAAGCAAGAGATGGATGCCAGAGCCAGCCTGTTGAACCATGCTAAGACAAAGACCTTCAACGTAATGGCAAAGGCTCGACATCGTATGGGGTCTTGATGTCCGTGGAGTTCCACTTGATTTTTGCAAGTGTTGAGGTGATCCGTGGGATCTTTTGTCCCATCAAAGGCCTCCATCTGTGGCATCCTGAACTTCGGTGGGAGGGGAAAATGTAGTACTTCAGTAGTGAAGGGAGACTGTCTACTGTACTAAGGCGTCCATGGTTATTGGGGTTTCATCTCTTACCGCCTCCTTCATGTGGATAAGCTCCTGTTGAATGTCTCTGATACGTTGCTCCCGATGTTGCTCTCTTCCTTCCTGCTGGAATGGGGGAAGTTCGTTTTTGTAGATTCCCTTATTCTGACTCTAAACCTCCTCATAGTCTTCGTTTCTAGGGGCTTGAGGGTCATTTCCCAGGCTCTAGCTTTATTCTTCTCCTTTAGTGACATTTCGAGGGGGGTTGATTTTGATGATGCCTAAAATAAATTTCAAGTGCTAGCTCAGGAGGTCAGCTCAGATCGGGAGGCCAGACACCTTAACAGAGGTCAGAAGGCAATGACTGAATATCTCTTAAGGCAAGGCTACAGCTGGATAACCACAAGAGATCCCTAAAGCATTAAGAAACTATAATCAAGGCACCTAATCTCAACCAACCAAGATTTTCTCCTAGAATTAAGGAGAATCCAACAAAGTAAGGGCAAGAATCTCGGCCAGGATCCCACTTAGCAAGGAATGGCCCTATAAATGTTATATAACACCTCCTAACAAAGGGAGGAACCCTAGTGGCACAAAGGAGCCTTAGCAACCTTGTAATCACGATTACTAAAAGAAAAAGGAGCAAGAGCTTCCATTATAAGAGTGGATTAGCCGAGCTCTTGAGCTGGTGAACCACTATAATTCTACTGTGCAATTCCCCAAACCCTCCAAGTTCTTATGTCATCTCCACAACCTGACATAATTCCAGTCCATTTCTCATATAATTGTGTTAACGCCATCAGTTTGGCTCCATCTGTGGGAACGACTGTTCCTGTTATAAATAAGCTGAATTTTCAGTGACTGATGATATCAACGTGAAACATGAGCCGAAGTCAAACCATTCCACCACGGATGCAAGATCAACAAGAAACCGCCCATGGTAGGCAACTCGAGAACGTATGAGAGACAGATCCACTTATGGAGGGCCTTCCCATGAATAATGAGATAAAAGCCCTTCGTCTTGTCAATGAGCGCCTGATAAAACAGAAAGAAGAGTTGTTAAAGCTCTTACAACGCCCATAGGAGGCACGACAGGCCTAAGAAGGCCAGAACAACCCACCACCAAGAGAGCAACCATATTTGGACCCCCTTAGAGAGGTTAATGAAGTGGGAGAAAATAGCCAGACCTTGGGACAAGAACCTCACCTACCCCCTAGGAATGGCCACAACGAGGAAGTATAAAGTCAGTATAAGGAAGGGGAGATGAGTGATTTCTTCCCACATCAGCAGGAAAGGAGAGAACATCACTGGGAGCAGTGCTTCAGGGACATTCAGTAGGAGCTCAGCCAGATGAAGGAAGCTGTGAAGGGCAAGGCTCCAATCACAATGGATGCTTTGGTGTAACAAATCGAATCCCCGTTCATTGTTGGGGTGCTGCACTTCCCTCTCCTACCTAAATTCAGAATGTCGCAGATAGATGCTTTTGACGGGACCAAAGATCCAATGGACCATCTCAATACCTATAACTTGTATTGAAGTGACAAATTACTATTTTGCCAGTTTTCATAAAAATTCAAATTTATCCGGATTTTACATTTAGGGGTTATTTGTTAAGTGAGATTGGGGGGGGCTTTGGAAGATGGGTTGGAGAAAAATAGTCCAAATGACACACAAAACCCATAGTTGGCCAAAAATTTGAAGTTTGGGTTACCAAGCCTAGCCCACTATTGGCGTGGACCTTAAATCCCAAATCATGGGTTTCATCATACCCGCTCTCGGGGGAGGGAGTTCTAATAAGGGTTAACGGGTTTAAGATACAAAAGACAATTATACCCCATACGTATACAAACATGAGTTTGGATTATATTGACGAACAGGCAAACTAATCATTTATATACAAATATATTATCATATACATGGGTATGCACTGGATTTAATATTGAATCTCATCTTTCTAAAAAGGAGTTTGAGTTTGGAAGGGTTTGGGGAAGCCAATCCAAACCCTTCCCAAAAATCCATCCAAACAAGCCCTTAGAGCAATGGCTTCACCTATGAGAATAGAGGTAGGTGGAAAAATTATAGAAGAGCCTATATATATATATATATATATATATATATATATATTTTTAAAAAAATTTGGAACCTAAGTAAAATTTTGAAAAATTTTAACTTTCTGAAACCTTGCCCTCACTAAAATTTTCATAAAATATGCCTGACCACCCCCCTTCCCCAAAGCAACATCAGTATTTACCTTTACCTAATAATCTTCTCGGGCAACTCATTTCGAAGCCACAACTTACTTAGCATTTATTCCTTTTGTTCCTATATCTGAGGAGAGAGGGAGGGAGAGAGAGAGAGAGAAATTATCAAATACCAAGTAGCCTTTCGAGGCATGTTTATTGTTCCAGTGGATGAGAAACCATGCTTTTAAAGTAATATTGCCTTTATTTGGATAAATATTGAATTGAAAGCCAAACCAGAGTTCCTAATTTTATAACAGTAAGATTAATCCCTAATTGATGTGAAAAATTGATACAAAAAAGTGATACACCAAAAAGATACACTAATAAGGTGTATCACAAAAAATCAAAAATTTCATAATTTCAAACAAAAATTAGGGCTTTGTATTTTCTGTTTTGAGGTTTTTCAATCAATATATATATATACCATTGAGATCTCACAATGACACCGCCATAAGGATACTGAGCCACAGATTCCGACGACCAGTTATACAAAAAGTCGAATCATTATCGAAATCCTTTATTTTCCTCATCTAAAACAAATTCGGCTTGGGAAGATAAGAATTGTGAAACTTCTTTCAAAATCAATGCTATAATATTTCCAAGAAAATATGAAGAATGTGGAACAAAACCGCCTAATTTTTGGGTGTATCAGTTTGGATTTTGGGGGTTTCATGATAACTAGAGCATGCAATCCGAATTGTGATGTAATTGTTTCCAAAATCCGATTTTTGCAAGAGTTACTATTGAAGAATGGGTTTTTTGGTCTTTTCCCATCAAAATGCACTTATGCCCAACAAATTTTCATTAGTACCCTTTTACTCAAATAAGTCTATATTTGTGTATCCACTTCCATTTTTCCCTTGAATCAAACTTAAAATTGTTATTTTTGGTTATTCACTCCAAAAGTTGTTATAATTATTCTAAAATATTGCTTGATCTTGTTTTAACACAATGCACGATCTCGATACGAGATAAAACCAAAGACATGGGATAGTATACAATATACTTTTGTCTTTCAATCTCTCTATAAAAAGGGTCCTTTTGATTATTTTACATATGTATTCTTGTTTGGTATTTTCTGTTGATATAAAATTCTATAAGTTTTGTTGATTTGACCAGTATTTGAGGCTAAATAATTTGGGACTCATTGACACATGTATTAAGTATACTTGAGGCCTATTTTTGTGAAATGTGATGGTGGGCTTGAGGAGTATGATGGATTGGTATGAATATGAATTTATTTGCCGTGTAGGAATTTGCAGAATAAGATTTGATAACTTTGATGAATGGGGGAGTTAGCCTTTGAGAGTTAAAAACTCTCTTTGATATGAAAACAATAAAGTTGAGATTTCTCCTCAATGCATTTTCTCTCAACTAGGTGTTTTTTGGTGTGTTCTCTCTGTATCCAGAGAACTTTATTTATAGTGGAGGTTATATCAACTAGTCGTTATCACTCACCATAATCCTCAACTCTATCAATATTTTCTCAACTCTACCAATATTTCCTTAATTCTCTACAGTCAAAGAAGGCTAAAAATACTCCGAGTAGGATTGACTAGTCTATCACTACTTGATGGGTTCCTCTAGCCAAGTCACTCATGCTGACTAAAAAAAGATCCTAATCAAACATCCAATTATATCAATGCAATATATATTTATGCATGCACATTATAAAATAATATTTAATACATAATAATTTCACAAAAAATGCATCTATAATATATGTCATGAATAATGTAATATTTTACTAACGGATTGTGATTTTATTTATTCCAAATTTGACCACAAGCCTTGGCTTAATTAACATTAAGGAATTTTAACCACATATTCAAACATCTCTCACTTGGCTACAAGTCCGAGATGTTCATTCATAATTTAAACCCATAGCAATGACATTCGTTTAAATTCCTCGATTACAATAGGTTTTGTTATGGGTTTGCAACCATATCTTTTGTACAAATATAATTAATAGTAACATGCTCTTTTTGTATTATATCACTTATATAGTGATATTGTAACTCAATATGCTTACAATTGGGCCCGATTTCTCCATTTTTAATGGTTTTTACCGAAGCCTCATTATAACAAAAAATACGAATAGGCATATTATTCACAAAGGTAAGCTTTAAGTCAGTTAGAAATCATTTCAACGATACGGCCTCAAAAACAGTCATACTACAAGCAACATATTCAGTTTTCATAGTACTTTTAACTATGCAACCTTATTTTTTACTAGACCATGAAATAGCACCACCACCAAAAACAAATATATAACCTGTGGTGGATTTTTTATCATCAATATCACCAGCAAAATCAGCAACACAGTAACCATTAACATTCATATCATCAGCTTGATATGTTAATGAAAAATCTAATGTGTCTTGTATGTATCTAAGTGCACGTTTCACAGCTAACCAATGTAGTATACCAGGATTACTTTGATATCGACTAATCAAACCAATGGACCTTTAGTCCAATGGTACTCCTAACCTTGTAAAGGGTTTGCCTTCTTAAAGTCAAGGGTTCAAGTTTCCCCTCTCCCCACCCCTCCCCGCGCGGAAGAAAAAGAAAACTAATCAAACCAACAACATAGCTAAGATCCGGTCTAATACATAACAACAACATACATAAGAATACCAACAACTTCCGTGTAAGGTTTAGATTTCATTTCTTGTATTTTTTCTTCAGTTTTAGGCGGAATAATTTTAGACAATTTTGCTCCTTTGTAAATGGATGATTCAATAGGTTTACAAGAATTCATTTTGAATTTCTTTAAAATATTGTCCAAATAAGATTTTTAAGACAAACTCAATTTTCTTTACTTTCTATATCTAAAATTTTTAATTCCAAGTACATAATGTGCTTGTAATGTCCCAAAATCCACCTTGAAAGGCATTACCATCTATAAACTATCAAATCATGAGAGCAACTAACAATAACCATTAAATAATAAACCATTCATCCATCTCACAAAGAATAAATACTAAAGTCAATATTATATTATAACTTTTTCAACTTACAAATCCAAAACCAAATAGTATGTAGCAGCGAAATGGTTAAAACTAGCTAAAACATTATTTCATAGAAATCTCTCAAACTCTAAACTAAAAATAAAACAACTATATTCCTCTAAAACAGAGTCCACATCTTGATCCTCCAATGGTTCGTAATCAACCTGCTCATCCACATTGACATTCTCTTCTATACCAAAATCTATAAGTGTGTTGTAGAGGGTGAGCAAAAGCCAGTAAAAAATCTCTCTCAATCCCAATAAGGTTTTAAAACAACATAAAGAAGACAAGTCTCTTTTGAAAAATTGCATATATAAATTTTTTTAGAGTAAAACCATGACAGTTATAATGATCTCAAGTATAAGGAATATAGTAAATCAATGATAGGAATAAACTTGCAATAAATTAAAACAATCAATAAATAATTCAGTAGCATTATCTCACATTCTCATGTATATAGGTTACTTCTCAAGAATTTACACAAAGACTCTACCTTGTTCACACACCACAACCACACAATCTCAATCATTCCCCATACGACCACATCATAAACCACTTTAGGAAGGGCTTATACCGTCTCTCATGGCATTGACGAATCTTTTTCAAGAAAGGTATATCATCCCTTAGCCTCGAACCTACGTGAATAATAGTGGTTGCTCTCATAAACAACAATATACCACAAGTGTTAGGCAACCATCTCACTTCCATTGTGATAGACTTACCTCTAACAGTCTACGGCGGCTCTCGAAAGGAATTCAAGTTCGTTACACCCAAACCATACAAGAGATGAAACCACAATTTTCTTAACAACCACAATCTTAACAAATCACAATTTTCATTAACAATTCAAGTATCATAATTGCAAAATTCTCAATATATTACAATAATAAATGGATTAAAATATGCAAGAGATCATATCAAGAAAACCTTTACAATTTTGATATCAAAATTCTAAGGTTTTGCCAATAATCACAATTTCTTAGAACAAGAACAAGCATTAGATATAAAACATGATTTAATCAAGAATAGAAATGTAGAAATCAAGAATCCATGTATTTTTCATAATCAAACATGTATATAGCAAAACTAGGTTTTTGGGAACCAAGAACAAGTATTTCTTGAACCCAAACATATATTTTGTTCAAAACTACGTTTCAATGATAAAGAAACCAAGAACTCGTAAGTATTTATCATATATCTATCAAGAAAATTGAAAACATACATATATAATACCATAAGTCTTAATAAAAGAACTCAAGAAGAATCCACTACCTTGATTTTATAGTTTGTGCGTAAACCTAGCGTGTTTGATCTATTCCAACGGGAGAATCCCTTCCAATCTTGTGTTTCTCTTCTTCTCTATTGCTCTCTAAGGTCCTCTAGGGTTAAGAACTGATGAAATAAAGCTAGGGAAGGCGTCCTTAGGCATTTATAGGATGAGAAAATAGTCTAATCAGTGCAAACTTGATATTCAAAATCGCGACAATACATTCGAACTAGAAGCTTGACGTTTGAACTATCTACAAGGAGTTCGAATGTAGCATTGGAAATCAAATGTTTTTTGCTCCTAGTACTTTGATTTTCTATCAGATTTTCTTTCATGCACCAAAGAACTGGGACTAACTGTCATCCGAATGGATCCATTCGCGTTCGAAAGGACTCTAGTTTTTACCTAAACTTTCGAGAAAGTTTTGGCCTATTTAGAAGTCGATTTAGAAAATTTTTGTAAAACACACTTTTGTAGCCCTAGAGGTTTAGTGTCTATTATAAAAATTTTAGATCAATTGGACATCGTGGTGGAAAGTTATGATCAAAATACTAAGGTCTTGTCAAATTCCTTCCTACCCTAATTCTTTCTAAAATACGCTTTAACTTCAGGATACTTCCTAACTTCTAATACATCCTATATTACCTCTCCCAAATTTTTATTTCTACTCTTACAATCTATGTGGTTCATTCTTACGTCATTACATATATAAACATTACAAAATAATTATGTCACTATATTAAAATAAACATGGGGGGTTTATAATCCACCCCCTTAAAGAAAGTTTCGTCCTCAAAAATTACCTTGTGTAAAGAAAAAATGAGGATACTTCTCTCACATCTCCAACTCTGGTTCCTAGGTAGCATCCTCCACCCCATGATGTTGCCACAAAACCTTCACTAATTGTATTACTTTATTGGGAAACACCTTCTCCTTGGTATCGAGAATATTCACTAGTTGTTCTTCATAAGTTACTCCGTCTTGAATTTCAATTCCTTCCAAATCCATGACATGCTTTGTATCGAATTTTCACTTTCTTAACATGGATACATGGAACATATCGTGTACCCCTAACAACTAGGCTGGTAACCTAAGTTAATACATCATTTTACCCATAACTTTGATCACTTCAAATGGTCTAGTGTACCTTGGGACTAACTTCCCCTTCTTACCAAATCTAAACACTCCCTTTTTGGGTGACACCTTAAGGAATACATAGCACATAGTCTCCCTCTTGAAATTCCAGTGGTCTTCTTCTTTTATCTTCAAAGCTTTTTTGTCTATTCTGAGCCGTGCGCAGTCTTTCCCTAATTAGTTGAATTTTCTTAATAGTTTCCCGAATAATTTTTGGTTCAAACAAGCTACTATCTCCAACTTCTAACCAACAAGTCGGGGACCTACATGGTTTTCCATACAATGCCTCGTAAGAAGCTATTCCGATACTTGTCTGATAGCTGTTGTTATAGGCGAATTCCACCAATGGGAGATGTTCACTCCAACTACCCATGAGGTCAAGCACACATGCCTTCAACATATCTTCCACAATTTGGATCACCCTGTCCGATTGCCCATCCCTCTGAGGATAAAAGGTTGTATTGAAATGTAACTCTGTCAATATTTAGCCACAAAACAACTATCTCAATCAGACACAATCGACAACAGTACCCCATGTAACCTCATTATTTCCCGGATGTATAATGGGCTCAAGGTTACCAAATTATCCATGGTCTTAACAGGTATAAAGTGGGCAATCTATCAATCACCACCCAAATCGTATTATGTCCCTTGACGTTTATGGGTAACCCTGACATAAAATTCATAGTAATGTGGTCCCACTTGCACTCAAGAATCGATAGAGATTATAATGATCCTCCCAATATTTGATGTTCATTCTTTACCTGTTAACACACTGTGCACTTTGCAATGTACTTAACCACGTCTTTTTTCATTCCTTTCCACCAATATTGACGCTTCATCTCTCTATACATCTTAGTACTACCCGAATATATGGAGAATTTTGAACAATGGCTCTACTCCAACACTTCTTCCTTTACTTGGTCATTATTTTGTACATAGTCTTCCACGAAATTGTAACTCGTCATTATATACACACTAGTTCTCAACAATCTCATCCTTCTTCAATCTACTCCAGATAGTTTCCAAATCTGTATCTAATCGTTGCAACTCTACAATCCTTTGTCGAAGAATTGGTTGAGCTACAAGATTAAACAAGCATGATCGATCTTTTTGTTTATCCACCAGTAGGTCAAATTCCTCCAAAGCCTCAATCATCTTCCATCTATTAATAGCAAGAACATTAATTTCACTCCGAGACTTTCTGTTAAATGCATCTGCTACCACATTAGCCTTCCCCGAATGGTAGTTGAGTGTAAAATCATAATCTTCCAGGTATTCAATCTACCTTCTTTGCCGAAGATTCAAGTTTTTCTATGTGAATATATACTTGACTTTTCTCCACATAGGTAATACCTCCACAACTTAAGAGCAAAAACCACAACAGCGAGCTCCAAATCATGAATGGCATAGTTTTGCTCATGAATCTTTAATGTCTCGAGCCATAAGCAACTATCTTACCTCCTTGCATTAGCACATATCCTAAACCTCATAAAGAAGCATTCGTGTAAACATCATATCCTTCACCACTGTTCAAAATAATAAGGACAATTGTTGTTGTCAACCTTTCTTTCAATGTGAGGAAGGTTAGTTCACACTCTTGAATTCACATGAATTTTTTCCCTCTTCTTCGTAAGGTGGGTCATTGGCATAGCTAGCTTTGAGAACCCTTCCATGAACCACCTGTAATAGCCTGTTAAGCCCAAGAAATTACGTATTTCCATATGTCACATTTCTCGGTGGTTTACACAGTGACTTTTACTTTGGTCCTTATCCCTAACTTTTGTTCAAATAATAGACGAAAAAATGTCATTTGCTTAGCACATAAGAATATTAAGGGATATTTTTGGTATTTTATAACTATTTATCCTTCTTTCTCTTGCTTCTCCTTCCTTTCTTTTTCTATTCTCTCTCTCACAGAAATCATTCTCTTCCTCACACATAGAGACATCCTTCTCTCTCTCTCTCTATATATATATATATCTCATTACTGCGTCTCCACCCCCCCAAAAAAAAAACCCAATATAGCTCTCGCTCAATCACTCTCGTTATCTCGTCTCCATCCCGGCCCCTAAACCCAACACAGCTCTCTCTTTCTTTCTCACTCATTACTGTGTCTTCACCCCCTAAACCTAACACATATGTTCCTCGGAAACCCTAACACAAAACCAAAAATACACACCCGCAACACAAACACATAGTCACACACATAAATGCACAAACTCAGCAACTGTCTATCTCTGAGCTCTACGAGATAGAGAG
Organism: Ilex paraguariensis; assembly: GCA_963454935.2. NCBI lineage: Eukaryota > Viridiplantae > Streptophyta > Magnoliopsida > Aquifoliales > Aquifoliaceae > Ilex > Ilex paraguariensis. Next base: position 7,216,102 of record CAUOFW020001724.1, on the reverse strand, counting down.
AAAGAGAGAGAGAGAGAGAGAGAGAGAGAGAGAGAGAGAGAAAGAGAGATCCACAAACGCACTAAACCCAACAACTATATATTTGTCTCTCGTTGCACACACATTATCAATACCTCCACTGATCCACCACCTACGAATCAAAATTTCATCCAAATTAAAAACAAATACGAATCAAAAATCATAAATAGAATGATAAACAAAGTCAAAATCAAAATTTTAATCATAAACCGAAATCAAGTTTGAATTCAAAATCAAAATTGAAACTAGAAAAGAAATAAAAATCAAAGAGATTTTTAAGTGTTGAGTGATTGGTAGCAGCATAAAGGTAGAGCAAAGAAAACTTTTAGGGGGGGGGGGAGGGGAGCTTGCTCAAGCGGGTTAATGGACGTGGTGTCAGCCGTATGGGTTTGCAATGTCTGTTTAGGTTAGGGTGTGTATTGTATTTGTGTGTGAGGCTTCAAGAATGTAAAATGGTAGAGAGAGAGGGAAGAAAAAATAGAGAGAAAGGGACAGATGATGGATTCTAGCGGAGGCGATTGATTCCAACATCAATTCTAGCAGTAGTGGATGGTGGCAGTCGATTTCAACAGAGGTGGATGGTGGCGGTTGATTCTAGCGATGGAGTCTTGCACACACACAGAGAGAAATTGGGTGGTCACTAGTAGAGAGAGAGAGAGAGAGGGTAATATTTTTTTTTAATCTTTTTGTGAGACTATTTTATTTTCTCATTGGGGGAATTGCACACAAACCCCTTGAGATTTGTCACTGAATCACTCAAATCGCTGAAGTTTGTATGCGCATAACACTTAGACGCATTACTGTAAATATATTCATTAATAAATTACACCCAGATCCCCTGAAGTTTTTAAATATGTATAACTTAGATCCCTTAAGTTTAAAATGTTATACTTAGACCAAAATTACTTCGATCAAAGATAAAATATTAAATATTTTAAATTTTATAATTAAAATTCATATTCTATTGTATCATTTTTTGAAATAAAATCAAAAATAAAATTTTATTTTTTTCTTAAAAAATCATAATTAATATACAATTATATTATCTATTAGAATTTAATTTGGTCGTTTAAAATACCAAATTAGAATACCAAACTACCCCAATTAAAGCTAAAAGATATTGTGTTCATTATAGTTTGACTCCTTATTTAATGTTTTTTGTTTTATTCTAATAGATAGTATAATTATATACTAACTATTTATTTTTTATTTTATTTCAATAAATGATGTAATAGAACATGAATTTTGGATGTAAAATTTATGCTCTATTATGAATGACTTGGACTTCTTGGTTGATTTTTTAGTTTTATTCCAATAGATAGTATAATTGTATACCAATTACAATTTTTTAAGAATTGTACGAATTTTTAATTTTAATTTTATTTAATAAATGATATAATAGAACATGAATTTTTGTTGTAAAATTTAAAATATTTGATATTTTATTTTGATTGAAATATTTTTGGTATAAGTATAATATTTTAAATTTAAGGGGTGTAAGTATTATATACCTACAAATTTAAGGGGGTTTAAGTATAATTTATTAACGGATATATTTACAACAGGGATCTAAGTGTTACGCTCGTACAACCCTCAAGGTGTGTGTGTAATATTTTAAATATTAAAGGGTTTGAGTGATTAAATGACAAACTTCAGAGAGTCTGAGTATAATTCTCCATTTCTCATTTATGCCCAATGTTTTGAGAGTATGATGGCAAAAATAACTCTCAATACCCTCAAGTGTTTTGCACATGCCATTTTCTATCACTTTCTGAATGTGTGAACATGGAGTACGAAATTGATGAAATTAAAAGTTTAGGGATGAAAGTACAATAAATGGCAAATCTCAGGGGTCATTGGTGTAATTTACTCTAGAATATATATTTTAGGTAAATTTCAGTGACACCCTCTCGAGATTGGCCTAATTGTAGAGACATCTCCTCTTAAAGTTTCTGAAAAATCACTGTCAGCACCTGCCAGGTTATATAGTTAACAGACTAAACAAAGATGCAATTTTACTGAATTACCCTTCAAGGCTTCAATCTATTGTTTATCCTTTAACCTCTATAATTTTTGAATTACCCTATACACACTCTAATTTAATTAAGTATTTAGTTTCATCAAATTAACATTAAATTGACATTTAATTTAATTATTTCAAATATTAATTTCATCACACTAACACCAATTTCATCAATTTAATACAAAATTAATATATAATTTTATCAAAATAATATTTTAAAATTTAATTTCATCAAATCAAAGTCAAATTAACATTCAGTTTATTTAACTTAGAATTTAGTTTCATTAAGTTAACATCAAATTAAACTTAAATTTTAACAAATTGAAATTTAATTTTATTAACTTAAATATTAATTTCATCACACTAATACTAATTTCATCAATTTAACACCAAATTAATATCTAATTTCATCAAATTAAAATTTTAAAATGTAATTTCGTCAAATTAACATTCAATTTATTTAATTTAGAATTTAGTTTGATCAAACAAATTAAATTGATGAAATTAGTGTTAGTATGATGAAATTGATATTTGAATCAGTGAAATTAAATGTCAATTTGATAAAGTTGAAGTTCAATTTGATGTCAATTTGATGAAACTAAATTAGAAATTAAATAAATTAAATATTAATTTGATGTTAGATTGATGAAATTAGTATTAGTGTGATTAAATTAATGTTTAAATTAATGAAATTAGTCGGCTGAGGATGTTGCTGCTATGAAGTAGTGAATTTTGCTCAATAAATAAGATGGGAATATGGATCGCAAATCTCAGTCAACATTGAGAGTAAATATGGTATATCATTATAAGAGAACGTCACATCACATATTATGTTACATGTCAGTAACGACAACGGTATTATGTGAAACTCATGATAATTTGTAAGGGTATGTATTGATATTTCAAAATTTATAAGGGGTATTCCTAAAATTAGGTCAATCTCGAGGGGGTGTTAGTGAAATTTATCCTAATTTTAATATGTAAAAGGTTTAGCAGGTGGGGTGGTTACGAGGCAAGATAAGTTTCAGTCTATTCCCTAACTAGCTTATATGAGAATCTCATATATGTCCGTTGTCCAATATATATAGTCTATTATAAAGTACGGATACTTCAAAAGGGTCAAAGTATCAGTATCGGATACGTTTTGGATACAGATATGCCTCCGATACGGCTGAGAAGTATCCTAAAATAAAAAAAAAATTTGAATTTCAGATACGACTAGATACGCTTTAGATATGGCTGAGATATGCTTAGGATACTTTTTGAATACGGTGGGGTATTACTTAAATTTTTTAAAAAATATAGGGGCACATGAGAAAATATATTTAGGCCCTCATTTGCAAATATATTATAAAACCCTATTTTCTTTTATTTCATGCCCCCCCCAATCAGTCGATCGGTTCTCTCTCTCACTCACGATCGACTGATTCTCTCTCTCTCTCTCTCTCTCTCACTCACTCACGATCGACGAGTGACAGTCTTTGAGACTGATCGATGACGACTGACGGGTATTCCTCTTCCACTGACCTGTATATCCTATCTCTTGATCGAGGATAACATCTCTTGAAGACGGAGAGCATCTTATCGGGTAAGCTCTCTCCTCTCTCTCTATTTTTCTGTCTCACTGGTAAATGATTAGTACTCATTTTGATCCTTGAATTAGGGTTTGCACATTTCAATTAAGGGGTTTTTTGGTTGCCTTGAATTAGGGTTTGCAATTAGGGTTTTTTTTTTGCTTACTGTCTGGTTCTATGGTTTTGTGCAAACTCTATGTGGAGTAATTTTTTTTTCTTTCTTTGTTGTTTTCTTTCCGTTTGTTCAAGTGCTGACTGTATAACTCCATGCTGTAGTTACATTTTCTACTTTATATGTTGCCTACAAATTAGTGCTCAATTTATATTTGTTTTACTAAAATTCGGCACTTGATAATGGGTTGTGCATTGCATACAGTCAATGTGAAATTAGAATGAATAATGGGCTGCCCAGATTTTTTTATGCTCCATAGATGCCATTCCATGTTACCTCCTGAATAGATGAAATTGTACTAATATGTTATGTCTTCATTATTTCCAGTGGCATGGTCAGATTATGAAGGACTAATCTTCCATGGCTGGACTTCAACTGAAAAAAAATTGAAAACAGAATATTTTTATTTTGACTTAATGTTTGACATGTAATAACAACAAAATTTGTTTCAAAACAAAATTTATATGTATAATGATAATTTTGGTCATTGGTATGAACTGCTAATTTTTGAGGAAAATAGAATAGGATTGTGGTTGTATTGTGTATAATGATAATTATTATAAATGATTGTAAGTTCCGTGATTCCGTGGTTCTGTGCTTATATATAATTATATGGTTGTTGGTATGAACTGCTAAGATGGATGTCCTATAATTTAACTGTTACTAAATTTTACTGCATAATTATAGGGGAATGAGTACGGGTACGGAAAGTATGGGCTCAACAGGTGGAAGTGGCAGTGGAAGTGGTAGCGCCACTCAAGATGATAATGCTCCTCTTTGGGGTTATGTTACTAAACTAGAAAAAATGGGGGATAAAGGTGGAAATACTAGATTCCAATGCAATTTTTGTCAGAATGAGTATAGTGGATCATATTCTCGTGTTAAGGCACATTTATTGAAAATTTCTGGTCATGGAGTTAAAGTGTGCAAAAAAGTGACTCCCCAAAATCTTATTCAGATGCAAAGGGTAATTGAAGAAGCAGATAATAGGGTTAAAATGACCATGCCAAAGAAAGTTCCATTGTCATCTTCCTCTTTTCCAGCCCCTATAACTAGGAGTATGAGAATATCAGAAACTGGAACACTTAGAATGGAAGGTTTTGAGCCAAGAAAAAAAAGGCGACTGGAACTAGTGCATTGGAGAAAGCTTTTAACTTGGGTACTCGGGAAGAATTGAACTCTCACATTGCACGAATGTTTTATTCAGGTGGCTTGCCTTTTCATTTAGCTAGGAACCCATATTATGCGAGTTCTTATACATTTGCTGCCACTAATTTGATTATGGGTTATGTATCACCTGGTTACAATGCATTGAGGACCACGCTACTTCAAAAAGAAAGGGCACAAGTAGAAAGGTTGTTGGAGCCAACTAAATTGTCATGGCAGGAAAAGAGAGTGAGCATTGTTACAAATGGGTGGACTGATTCCCAAAGAAGGCCTCTTATCAATTTCATGGCTGCATCAGAATCTGGGGCAATGTTCTTGAAAGCTGTCAATTGCGAGGGTGAAATCAAAGATAAATTTTTTATTGCGAACTTAATNTCCATGGTTGCATTAGAATCTGGGGCAATGTTCTTGAAAGCTGTCAATTGCGAGGGTGAAATTAAAGATAAATTTTTTATTGCGAACTTAATCAATCAAGTAATTATAGAAGTTGGACCTCAAAACGTGGTTCAAGTAATTACTGATAATGCTCCTGTTTGTGCTTCTGCTAGATTAATCATTCAAAATGAGTTCCAACATATCTTTTGGACCCCATGTGTAGTGCACACATTGAATCTTGCCCTTAAGAATATTTGTGCAGCAAAAAATCTTGAGAAGAATGCAGTTACTTATGAGGAATGCCACTGGATTACAGAAGTTGTTGGAGATTTAGTAATTATCAAAAATTTCATCATGAATCATTCTTTGAGGTTTTTTATCTTTAATGAGTTTGTGCCTTTGAAGTTGCTTGCTGTTGCAGATACTCGTTTTGCATCTGCTATTGTAATGATGAAAAGATTTAAACTCATCAAGCGTGGTCTTCAAGCAATGGTAATTAGTGAGAAATGGTCTTCTTACAAAGAAGATGATGTTGTGAAAGCGGTATTTGTGAAAGAAAACATCTTGAGTGACATTTGGTGGGATAAGATAGACTATATACTTTCTTTCACATTGTCCATTTATGAGATGTTGAGGATTTGCGATACAGACATACCATGTCTTCATTTGGTTTATGAAATGTGGGACACAATGATTGAAAAGGTGAAGACAGCTATATATAGGCATGAAGGGAAGCCAGATAATGCAAGGTCAATCTTTTATGTTGTGGTACATAAAGTTCTAGTTGAGAGATAGGCTAAAAGTAACACACCTCTTCATTGTCTTGCATATTCCTTAAATCCAATGTGACAAATTTCTTTTTAGTTTTTACTCTTAAATTATTATTATTATTTTTTTATCAAGTTGGTTTGATATCTTCTAATTTTATAATATAGGTATTATAGTGCACAGTGGCTAAATGAAAATCCCAATCGCGTTCCTCCTCACAAGGACGAAGATATTTCATCTATGACAAATAAATGCTTTCACAGGTACTTTCCGAATCCACAAGAGAGAATGAAGGCTAATACTGAGTATGCTAAGTTCTCTGGTTGTTTGGATCAATTCGGAGAGCACGACTCAAGAGTATATCGAGGATTAATGGACCCTCTAATGTGGTGGTTTTCTCATGGGTCTCCTGCACCAATGCTTCAATCTTTAACATTGAAATTACTTAGCCAACCTTGTTCCTCGTCTTGTAGTGAAAGAAATTGGAGCACTTACTCTTTCATTACTTCCATGAAAAGGAACAAAATGACACCACTTCGTGCCCAAGATTTGATTTTTGTACACAATAATCTTCGTCTCTTATCGAGGAGGAGTAAACAATACATGGAAGGAGATACGAAGCTATGAGACATTGGTGGAGATGCATTTGATTCATTGGAGGGTGCTGGGTTGCTTGAAGTTGCAAGTCTTTCACTTGATGAGCCAGAGATGGAAGCTATGTTATTCCAAGATGAAGGGGATAGAAATGAAGAAACGTCTTAATAACAAGAGGGGATTGTTTTGTTGCTTGACTTATAATAGGATAATATTCGAAATTGTAAATTTTTTGTTGATTGACTTGTAATCGGATGGTTTCTTTTGTTTAAGTATGAATTTGATATTATGCAATATGTATGCGATGTAGAATGTATGATTTATAAATGATAGAATGGTTAGTTATTATTATATATCTTTGGTAGATGTGTGATTCACTTTATAAATTATAATTATTACATTAAATATAATAATACAATTTTAAAAAAATATATATTTTATGGACGTATCCTAGCCGTATCCGTATCTTATTTTTTTAAGTTTTGCTGTATCGCCGTATCCTGTGTCGTTGTATCCGTATCCGTATCTGTGTTTCATAGATAGTCTATCTCTAGTCTAAATGAAGTAGGTTTGGACGAATCCATTTTTTTCGATTCATTGTCATCCTTAAAATAGGTCACCAAAATAAAATTATGGACAATTTTCGCTATTAAAAAATGTGATATTTTTTTCGTGGGTAGAATTTTCTTTTTGTCACCTTGATTTGACATAAAAAAATTGACAAAAGTTAATAATTTTAATGATATAAAAAATATATGAAATAAAATAATTTAAGTAGTGATGTGAAATAAAAAATATAATGTAAGGAGTAATGTGAAATAAAATAGATAATTCAGGAGAACTAAGCGTAATTTTCTCATTTGTTTATTATTGTGGAGGGGAGTGTCTGTCGATGGAACAATCCCGCTGTTTACGGGCTGGACTTAAACGCGTGAATGTGAAGTGAGAAAATGTAGTGAGAAAGTGCTTGCTTCGGAGAGAGAGAGAGAGAGAGGTGCAAGCCGCCATTAACGTTTTTGTTTTATTATTTTTTTTTTGGGGTAGGTAAGCGCCGTTAACGTTGGTGCGACGGACGTCGTTATTTTTTAAAGATTTGATGAGTCATGATTTTGGAAAGAATAATGATATGTATCTCAAATCAAGGAAAATTATTGGATTAATGAGTCTTATTATTATTGGATCGTGGGTCCCATTTTAAAAAAATTGATGGGACTCACTAATCCAATGATTCTCTTTAATTTTGAATACAAATTTGAGTTACAAACTTAAGATACATAGTACTCATCTTTTGGAAATATGTATATGTTTTTCCAGGTTAGTATGTGCCAGGATGTAATTCTGTCGGATTTATTTATTTTTTAATTTTTTAGGTTAATTATTCATTATGCACGTGAATGGTCTATACAATTTATTGCACATGTGCAGGTTAGAAATTAAAAAAAAAATATCCATCAATGATTTTACCCTTCTTAAGCTCTAAATTTTCTACCTCTAACGACCTTCTTTTTCTTCCGACAATCAATTGATTGCAAAAGAGGTGAAATAAAGTGGTATTAGACACTTAGAAAGCTCCTTGGGTTTCCCTCCCGTCTTTGATAGATTTTTAAGTTTGTCGTTATTTATCAAAGTAATATAAAATAAAATTGATACTTAAGGGCACAATATAAAAAATTTTATAGTTGAGGGTACAAAATGAAATAAATATAATAGTTCAAGGGGATAAAATATTACTTACCCATTTATATATAATGAATTTTATTTAAATACATAATAAGTGATCTATCAAAAAAAATTAAGAGATAATAAATATTAGGGGATCTCAATTTGTATGTGTCGGTATGCAATGAGAGATGTCTAAAATAATGATGTTATTCATATATAAGTTATTAACTTAATTTGTTGAACTAAGCATTATACCCGTAAAAATGACAGTTGATCCTATTCAATATTAAAATTTATTGTTAATCTAATAAATGTAGTAAATTAAATCAATAAATAAGACCAACAAATTAAGTTCGAATTTCATTCTTCTTTCTTAAAACACGCGGGATACAGGACTTGGAAAGCAGTTTTTCAACAAAACATAATAATAAGGGTTCGTAATTCTTATCACAACCTATTGTGTATAGATTTTATTTTAATAGGCTTGAATCATAATCAGACTAACCTCCTATAGTTACTTAATAAATAAATTATATATGAGTAAATTTAATTCTGACATAACTCATTATAACTCGGACCAATCGAACAATCCTTCCTATCGTCAATCGCAAATAAACTTGTCAAGGGGTCAAGTTTGATTGATATCATTTTCACTCTTTATATCGGAATCCGTTAAAATTTAAACTTCAATTAAATTTCATCAAATAATCACACAACTTCACATTAAAAGTAACAAGTATATAACTCGACTGGGATCACAATCACATTAAAAGTAACAAGTATATATAACTCGACTGAAGATATAAGTATGTTCAAATTCTCGTGAGTGAAATACTATATATCAAAATTAAAAGTGGATATTATTGATCTAAATATCAATCTTTGACTAATAAAATTCATAATATTTAGAGCTCGTTTGGTTGTCGTATTATAAAACAATGGATTGTATTCGGTAATACATCGTATTATAAAACAATGGATTGTATTCGGTAATACATGCTATCTCCATATAAGTGGATAAAATACAAGGTGTTTGGTAAGGAGACACTGAATTAAGAATTGAATAACAGAGTAACAATTACGTATTGACTAAAAAATTATCAATCTTATATAGTTATTAATGTTTTGGGTTAATTGTACTGGAGGTTCTCAAAGCATAGGGTTCGTCTCGTTTTGGTCCTAAATGTTTCAATTACATCATTTTGGTCCATGAAGTTTTGAATATATTTTTATATAATCCTTCAAGTAGACAACGTTCAGATTGTTAACAATTTTTTTATCATAAACTTATAACATAATACCTAAATATAGACAAAAAATAATTTTTATAACTCTTAAACAAAATTTGGGTAGCTCTTGACAAAAAAAATATGTAATATGGGTATCTTTTGACTAAAATTTGGATAGTTAATGATCAAAACTGTATACTTTAGGTAGCTATTTAATCAAAATTTGAGTAAAAATTTGGTCAAAATTTATTCAAATTAATTTTTTTATTCATATTTAAGTATTACGTAGCAAGTTTATGATAAAAAATTATTAGCAATCTGCATATTGTCTGCTTAAGGGACCATATAAAAACATATGCAATACTTCACGGTCTAAAATGATGCAATTAAAACATTAGGGACCAAAATAAGATAAATTCTATATTTTGGGGACCTCTAGTGTAATTAACCCTAATATTTTTGTTTATCTATTGGGTAGAATAGTAAATTTATAACTCAATACACTTGACTTGGACTATAATACAACTTGGAGATGTGTTATTATAATCAGTTCAATTGTATGAATATGGTGTATTATTTGAATAAGCAGTGTATTATTGGATAAACATTTGAAATAAGACTAAATATAATACAGAATGTTTTTTGCAACCAAATGTGTATAAAGTTGAATTACAGAGTCTTAATTTGTTATGACTCAGTAATTTACTATTTAATCCTTCAACCAAAGAATCCCTTAATGTATCTAGCCTTAGCATTAGCATGTGCTTGTGGCACGTGACCATAAGATGCAATGGACCCGGGGTTAGTCGCATAATAATATAATATCAAAATTAGTGTTATCAGAATTGGACCAAACATCGAACTATCAGCGGAACATAATCAATGGTTCACTGATTCAACTATTGAGTCAACTGGTCGGACTGGTCTTATAATAAAAAAAATAATAAATAATAAATTTACTAAAAAATTCATAATCACAATAAAAGAATAAATAGTGTAATCTGTGTGTGGTGTATTATAGTGTACTGTGGGGGTGTTTGGATCGCCATGGAAGGATTGGGTTGGATTGGATTCCAATCCAATCCAATCCAAAGTAATTCGGACTATTTTGGATCCAATAAATATTATTCAATCCAATACTTGATTTGGATAGAAATAATGTGAACCGTGGGCTCCTTGCATGTGTCCAAATCAATTTAAATGAAATGACCATGACATCCTTTACAAGGAAGTGTAATCCAATCGTATACTAAGTTTGGATGGGTAGTAGGGTGGATAAAATTAGTTTGGATGAATAGTTATTTGGAAATAATAACTTCTTTTTTTAGCAAAACAATAAAATTTTATTTATTCACAAAACAAAAGATTACAAGAAACAAAGATGAGGCACAAACGTCTAACAAAAAATAGAGCAAACTCAAAAACAAAGCACATACGCCTTTAAACAACCAAAGCCAGAAAACTCTCTCAAACATCATCACAACCATCCTTTTCTTCAAAAAAATTTCAAACAAATCAACACTTCCTCAAAGACAAAAATTCAGAAGCAGCCTTGGCCCTTATCATAAAAAACCAGAGTCCTCCTTTTGCGCAGAATAGGCAGTCTCCTCTGATCACTAAGCAGAGCATTTCTAACCTCAAAAGGCAATTGTAAGTAATCCGAAAAATCCATAGACCTCCTACTCAACACATCTTGACCAGCCAACCTACCAACAACTGCATTAGTCTCTTGAAAAACATGAATCAGTCGATATCCCAAACCTCCTAGAAGATCTTTGATCTGCCTCATATATCCTAGACAAGCCCAAGGGCACTCAACCTCCCAAAACAGAATTCACAAGAACTATGGAATCACATTCAATTAAAAAACCATAATAATTCAGACCATATTTCATAATTAGCTGCAAACCATCATATAAAGCTCTAAACTCAGCAATCATATTCGAGCAGGGACCATAATAAAAAGAAGCAACAAAATTCGATGTAGGTTCTCCAGTCTACTCAGTAACTATAAACAAATTTGAATGCCATAAAATAAGTTGTACTTATTTGGAAGCAAATTTATGATTTATTATATTATATAGAGTTTAAAAAATATTTATATTTTTATAATGTTTAATCCATTGGTTTAACAACACACGATCATACAACAATTTGGATCATTCCAGGGTTATCAGGAATTAAATGATTATCAACCAAACAAAGAATAAAAATTTGAATTAAACAAAGCAGTTTAATTCATCAAATTTCTACAACAAAAACAACTTTCAATTACACCCATCAGATCACTCTAAACAAATACCGAAACAAAATAAAACCAAATACTAAGCTAAATACCCTCTTGATTTCTCTTTTTTTAAAGCAGAAACTATATAATTACAAGAACATAGTATAATAGAAACTCTATTTTTAGAAACCTCGAAAAGGAAACCCAAATTACCCACACCTACCCTAAACCCCCAATTTTCATCTTCTTGATAGCAAGACTTTTTTGAGACAGAAACCCAAATGACCAAACTCGTGTAGAGTCATACCTTGCCTTGTCAATGCATAGACCACATCCATGGTCATCACGGTCTTGCGACGAGCGTGCTTAGTGTAGGTCACACCATAACGAATTGCATTCTTGAGGAAGATTTGCGAGCCAAACGACGAATCACCGACTTTGTTATGACAGATGGTTAACATAGACGAGCAGAATAGACAAAGCAAGGAAGAGAACAGAGGGGAGAGAGAGAGAAAGGGATAAAGACCTTTGGGCATGTGAGGGGGACCAGTGAGCGCCGTTCGCAAGAATGGGGACCTGTGGGGTGAAATGGAGAGAAAAGAAGATAAAAACCCTAGCTAATTTACCGTATACGAGTGTTTTGGTGATTACATCACTTATCCTTTCGATGAGCTTGGAAATTCCAAAAGTTCAGATGGGGTAAAGGTACCTGGTTCAAAGGGGATAAGTGGTCTCAAAGGATACGGGCCGATTTTTTGAGCCTAATGATTATCCCATTAAATATTGTGGATCAAAGCTGAATTTTGTGAGTCTCAAATTATTTTAGGATTTTAAGAGAGTCGGTACTCTTTTTAGAAATTATAAGAAAAAAAGTATTACTTTTAAAAATATAAGTCAAAAAGTACACAACTCCTAATAAATCTCTAAAATACCTCATTCACTAAAATGAAACTGATTCTTATATTTTTGCTTCCACAATCGAAATTGAAGGGATCTTATTCTCGATGTTATGATTGTCTTTTTTCATTCCTCCATCTTTAACGTTATTTGAAACCTTCTCTCACTGAAAATTTCAACCATAAAAAATACCAAAGACCCACTTGAGAATCCACAGAGAAAGAGAGCGAGAGATAGAGAAACAAAGATGGTGATGCCTTGTTCTTACTTCTCTCTAATTCAGAAACCCTTTCTCTCTTTGAAGTTTAAACCCATCAACAATTCCAAATAGACTTTGCATATAATCCAAGAATGAATTTTAGAGAGAGAAAGAGATGAAACATGTTTTCTTGATTTTCTTAAGCAATTGGAATGGACAATCATAACTGAAACTTAAGGGATCCCTTAAGTTTCGTTGATTCAAAACTTCATGTTGATTGCAGAATAGGATGTGAAAATCCCTTTGAATAAGTGATGGGTTTTTTTGATGGGTTCACTATAAATAAGGGAAAATATCGGTATCAGACGGTGGTAACCATACCGAAATTCATTGCTGAAGAAGTAAATCGTTGTGTTTCTCCCAATATTTTTATTTTATCTACTTTTTTCCCTCAATTACCTTTTTACTTCTTGTGTTTGGTATTACATGCACACAAAGTGTTCGATCATTTGTCAAAAAAAAAAAACAAAGAGGTCATATATATTGTGACATGCGTCATGTTAATGTAGCAGTGTAACATTGACTTGCAATAGTGTGATATTGGTTTGTAATAATGTGAATTTGGTTTGTAGCAATGTGATATTTTTTAGTACTAGTGTGACATTATCTTATAGCACTGTGACATTATCGTGCGAGGCAACGAATCATCATCAAAATCAGAATTATTATCTTGATTATTACATTGTGTCATGCATCATGTCAATGTATGCAGTGTGACATTGACTTGTAATAGTGTGACATTGGTTTGTAGTAGTGTGAATTTGGTTTGTAATAGTCTGAATTTGATTTGTAGTAGTATGACATTTTTTAGTACCAGTGTGACATTATCTTGTAGCACTATGATATTATCGTGTGAGACAGCAAATCATCCTTCGAATCAGAGTTTTCATCTTGATTATTACGATCATCTTCATTTGAGTCATTATCATTAATATTTATCCTCACATGAACATGATTAACGTTAAGAGACCCTAACGATTTGAAAAAATATATATATAGAATACATACCTGATGCACTTTTTCCATTACAACTAACTGGAATATGTTTGAAAACTCGGTTATGGAATAGAGTGAATGACAAAGGAAGAGGTTTGAATTATAGAGGAATAAATATGGAACGTTTGAATAAACGGTTGGTCAATCATACATGAATAGGTAATTTAAAATTTGAAAAAGATATAGCATAAAATTAAGAAACTGAATCCTTAATATAACTACCATATTTGTCTCCAATTAATAAAGGAAAAGAGCAATTTAATAAGAGAAAAAATTATAATTCAACAAAAGTGTACCTCTTCACCAAACATTTACACATAAAAATATTTATATACAAAGATTTTATATTAATATACTTTTACACAAATAAGTATAAAAATGTTTACTTTTTCACCATTTTCCCAATCCTACTGGTGTTATCCTCCTCCATCCATCAAACCAAAACAGGGAGTTTAAACTCTTGTCTATATTTATATTGACCGTGTGCGTGTCCGGGTGGAGCGCCTCTACAGTTAGAGTCTAACCGCAAACTTTGCTGTTAAGTGGAACGGTGCCGTTTTGGCCAAGACATCAGCACCCACCAAAGGCACAAAACGACGTCGTCTTCCATCGTCTTCCACCGTCTTCCACCTGTGCAGAACAAAACGCAAAAACCGCACATACCAACAACCAAGAACAGGCTGTGCAGCTTCGTTCGTCTTCCTCGCTGCGATCCTCACTCAAACCAGACCTGTTTTTGAGTAATCCGTCGACCACGATCATCTTTGAATAATCACTCCCATAAATCGAAGCCCTAACATCGATGTAAGTTTTGAAATTCGTATTTATTTTCGAGTAATCATTCCCCAAAATTTGATTATATAACCTAAATGAGTGATTACGTTCTTTGGTTCTTTCTCATTAAGGGGTCAGTGTAAATGCTATGTTGATGTATTGATTTCCTAGTTGGCTGGTTATCATCTAATTTTCTCGTTACTTGGGCATTCTTTTTCTTTGATTTTTTTATCTGGGATGTTGTATTTTTTTTTCTCTCTGTTTGTTAAGATATATTATCGGGGCTCTGAAGGCAACTTGCTGTTGGGGAATTTTAATTTAGGTCAGAGTTTGTTGGGTTTGTCATAAAGACTGATAAGTTGAAGTTATTTAGATTGAAAAATGTTACTAAATCTGAACTACTTTCTGATTTTTTTTTCCTCCGTCCTCACCAATTGCTTATTGTTTCAAGGCAAGACAGTTGAGTTTGAATGACAAGTAGTAAAATTGTTATTTTGAGTCACTGTATTAAAGTTTATTTGTCATTTTGAATTGTAAATTCAACATGCAGCTTGCTATTTGCTGAAGTTTCTTTTTTGCTAATGAATTCCTTTGCTTCAAATTGAAATGGGTATAAGCCAATTTGTGTAGAAGTTTAAGTTGGGAGTGACATTTCATTGCTCAATGGAAGCATCAATGGATGCAACGCCATTCCCTGCATGGTCGTGGTCGGTGGAGCAGTGTTTGAAAGAGTACAAGGTGAAACTAGACAAGGGTCTAAGCTCTTATGATGTCGAGAAGAGGCGAGAGAGGTATGGTTGGAATGAGCTTAAGAAAGAAAAGGGAAAGCCCCTGTGGCGGCTTGTTCTAGAACAGTTTGATGATATGCTTGTCAAGATCCTCCTTGTGGCAGCCTGCATATCATTCATTCTAGCTTATTTGCATGGAAATGAAAATGGGGCTGCATATCAGTCAATTGCTCTTGTGGCAGCCTGCATATCAGTCAGTTGCTCTTGCCAAGTTAGACATGCACCAGGATGCTGCTGACATGTTGAATGAGGCTGCTGGACTTGAAGAGAAGAAGCAAAAAGCTATGTCAGTGTTCACGTTTATGTTCATGTATGCTGGTTTTTCGGAGTCAAGCAGTGTTTGTCTTCAGCTGCCTGCATCGCCATTTCCTGTGTTTAAACATTTAAAGTCTTGTTCATTGATTCTTGTAATTTTTCCATTCTTTGGTTCTTGTAATCTCTTGAAGTCATGGAAAAAAATTTCTCTTTATGGAACTAGTTTGATGTATTGGTTGAAAATAGTTCATGGCATGACTGAATGTGTATTGGTTGGTTGAGTGAATGTGTATTAGTTCTCTTTATGGAACTAGCTTACTTGAGTGAATGTGTATTGGTTGGTCCAAGATAACAACTACACATTGAACACCATGAATCATCCAGTTTAAAGACCAAAGGAAATTCTAGTGAGTAACAAACAACAAGGGAATTGGTTTTTTTTTTTTTATACAGCCCCTGAGTTCAAAAATTACAGTAAAAGGCCTAGGTAGAGATTGAAGTCATTTTTTCAATCTTTCATGCTGAAATCGTGTTCAACTAACCAATACACTTTATTTCATAGAAATAGAATTACAATCAATAAGACATGCAGACAAACCCTGCTCTGTCCTTATCCAAAAATGCAAGAAAAAATAAGAATTAACAAATGACAATTCAGTCATTCAGCAGCCAAAGTAGAGTCTAGGCAATTCAGTCATTCACTATGATACCATCTGATGCAATCCTAAATCTCTCATCAATGCAAAGATCATTAGATGTACCAAAGTCAAGCTGCATGTTCAAAGTGGGCAACATAGTTCAAGAAGCTCCAATCTTGACAAAATTGTAAGGCAGCCTCTTAAGAATGATCGCTTGTTTGATTAGCTCTCTCAAAGCAAACAAAGGAACCAAATTTCGTATAGCTAAAGACAGTGGAGCATTAACTCACTTGTGCCTAGACAACAAAATCTAGACTTGACCACCAATTTTTGCCCAACCAAAATATCAGATCATACTGAGTTCACGACATATCGCTTGTGATTGTGGTACTTTGTTCTCCTTCAGAAACAAGTCTTCATGCTTAGGTCCTCCTAGGTATGTCCCAACGGTTCTCCAAATTATTCTCATGAAGTGTAATATAAGACTAAACCATTCAATCTCCATAACAATTAATAGTTATATATAGGTATCCCAATTGTAAAAATCATATGAAAAAACACCCAAATTTTTTCTTTTTTTCTTAAAGTGAATCTAATTGTCTTCCTTACCTCAATTAAGTGGTCAACAAGTTCAAAAAACTAACATAAAAAAAATTAATAAATTCAATTATACTAATATGGTGCCTCTGGCAGTGAATCTGATATACATAACAAAGAAAACGCGTCTCCAAATCCTACTGACAAAAGTTGTAAGAAAACGAACTTCCATTTAGTGTTAAAGTGGATGTATCATCGTCTCTAACATTGATTCAGAAATTATGCAATCCTTTTTATGCATATATCGCTAATGGTGCACCACATCAGCCTCATTTACTAACCCCTATCAATAATACATCGCCATTGTATATCAAACTAACAAAATTTATAATTTCACTTAGACGAACAAACAAACACCTACAAGTCATGTACACAAATGCACATACATATACATATGAAAATATGCACAAACAGAGAGAGAGAGAGAACTGATGGGACTTTTCTGAAATATTCCATGATGAAGACACGTGTCCTCGGTATTACCAAAACACTGTTGCTAAGATCAAGCACCATCGGCGCACAAGGTCCTCGCCCCCGAGGTACTCATCATATAGGATCATGGTATTCAGTACGTTTTACAACCAACACGTAGCCTCGGTCTGATATAGTACCTCGGTCGGTATCCCTCCCTCGGTTCCGAGATGAGCCTTTCCTCGGTGCCGAGGTGTACCCGTCCTGGACGCCTCCTCTACTCCAGGATAAGCTATTGACGTACAGGTCATTAGCCTAGGCTAGTCTAGGCTATTCATCATGACCTCGTCTTACACCATTAGTGTCAGAACGTACTGGAATGCAGGGGCCACAGCCAATGGGGGATGGACGCGTGGCATATGATATCACATCGAAGACAGAGAAACCGCATGCCGTTGCTGACACGCGACTTGGGAAAGCAAACTATTAATTACACCATTCCCTTGATGAGACCGCATTCAATGCGGTAAGGCTCGGAAATGAAAGACAATAAATGCTCCTAATACAGAGCATTTATTGCATCCTCCCCGAGAGGAGTACATTGTACCGTCGGCATCCCGATGACCCAGCATTGATTGCTCGGGACCCCGAGCAGTTAAGAAGAGAAGACATTCCTCATCAGAATCAGTGCGCACACTGCCTGTACCTAATGATCACCTACTGACTACACTGACAGCAATCATGAGCTTTTGAGGTATAAATACTCCTTGCAAAAGGCAAGACGGGTATGCAACAAAAAACTCTTTACTACAATACTCACTCAGTGTTTTCTCCTTCCTCTCTCTTTCTACAAGACTGACTAGATCGTCGGAGGGGATACGCCGGAAAACACTCCGGCGCCCTTCTAACTTGTTCTTCTTTGTTCCAGGAACCTCTTTCAGCCTTACTGGATCGTTCTTCCGTTCCCCCAGGGTCTTCTGTTGCCGTTCCAGGTTACCACCGGACCTCGCAGGCTGTTCTAAACAGCGTGTTTGGTCACTCAACCGGCTCACTCGAGTTTACCAAGGGAGAGATCTGTTCTCGTTTTTTATATTGTGCAGGATCTTGCACGCACAATCTGGCGCCGTCTGTGGGAAACGACTAGTTTTCCTAGTTTTTTCTCTATAAAGAACAGTGACCATGGTGAACACTCGACAGAAAGGGAAAGGACCCCACCAAAGGAGTCTCGAGTTACAAGCTCCCTGTCATCACGGAGGGAGGGATCACACCAATATGAATAAAAGTGCCTCTACTCGGTCAAGAGGGGTTACCCCTCAAACCAGTATGGGAATCAGGTCAGGGGGATCAGCCCCCTTGGCTCGTCAGCTGGCGGAGGTGATTGAAGAAAAATTTGGCGATAGATTACGACAGCTAGAAAAGGACAATGTAAACGTCCTAAGCCGGCTCAACGAGTTTGCCGCCTCTGGCGAATTATCGAGGGATTCATTCCTTTCTCGTGGGTTTCCCGCCCGGGAGGCGGAAACGAAAGATCTAAGAAACCACCTAAACAACAAAGCAGAAAGCTCCAGGGCCCCAAAGCGACCCAGAGCCGATGAGCATCACCATGACAACCATTCAAGGAAAGCAAGGCCATTGGCCCTGGACGACCTCCGACGAGGTTTGTCTAGACGGAGGAAGGGAGATGAATCCGAGGAGGACTTAACCCAATCCGATGAACTCAAGGACTTCAGAAGGCATCCCGTCAGGGAAGAAATTGATCTCAGAGCCCGGTTAGACTCCAGGAGAAAGGGTAAGGCTGTCCAGGATGAGGCCGACGACGAAGTCATACAAACACCCTTTACGTGGGAGATCGGTGAGATGGAGGTTTCAAGAAAGTTTGTCGTGCCGCGGTTCAAAACTTATGACGGGCGGTCCGATCCCGAAGCCCATGTCAGGCAATACAAGCATATGATGTCCCTCTATCATTCGGACCAACGGTTTCTCTGCCGAGTGTTNAAAGCATTTATTAGATCCTCCCTGAGAGGAGTACATTATACCGTCGGCATCCCGATGACCCAGCATTGATTGCTCGGAACCCCGAGCAGTTAAGAAGAGAAGACATTCCTCATCAGAATCAGTGCGCACACTGCCTGTACCTAATGATCACCTACTGACTACACTGACAGCAATCANCCCCCCAATAGTATTGGGTCCTGGAAGGAGTTGACTAAGCAGTTCATGGCTCGATTCATCACGGGGAGTAGGCGCCCCAAGGACATTGGATCATTGCTGACCCTCAGACGGAGGGAATCCGAGACTCTTCGCCAGTACGCCATCCGATACTGGGAAGAGGTTAATGAGGTAGAAGGCTGCTCGGAGGTCATGGCAGCAGCATCTTTCTGGCTCGGCTTGGCAAGGGACACGGACCTGTACCGATCCCTGACCAAGAAGAC